>CM039680.1:73187623-73290123 GCA_022537955.1 Schmidtea mediterranea
TTAAGCTTACTCGGTGGTTGGTAGATTATTTTCGATTTTTGATTTGTAATTTAGTATTGTGGTAAACGTATTTTGTGTAAGGAGCATATTGTTTGTTTTGCTTAATTATTTTCTTGCTCAATTTTTAAGTTCGGTTATTATTTTATCTGTTCAATTGATGTCTTATGTTCTTGATTTTAAATCAGCTTTATACGCTGTTTTTCTGTTGTATTATCGACTCGTTCAAACTACTGGATTTCAATTCTAATTTTTGCCTAACAGTGGTAAAGAAGTGTACCTAAGGATGGAGCAATAGCAGAAATTAAAATCCTTTGAAGTTTTGAGGTTAAGAATATAATAGCATAATAGTCTAATAATCTGGAACACCAACAAAAATCTGAGAAATATATTGTCATCGTGTATATCAATGACAATATAAATTTATTTAAGTCATTTTATATTTTACATGATTAATTCATGATATTTTAGCTTTTAAAAATTTAGACTCTATTAAATAATATTAACTTTCCATTAACATTTTTTATTCTACAATTAAAATATTTCAAGATAAATAAAATTTTAAATTTTATTCATATTTACTGTTATTAATTTTAATAATATTCTAATGTATAAAATTCGTTCTGTACATTTTGTTTGTTTAAATATTAATTATAACATGTCTGATCAAATTGTATACACTATACTTTAAATTTTTAAAATATTAATTAAATTTATTTGTAATAGTATTATTTAAATTTATTATCTTAATTGGCTTATGTTTCTAACAAGGATTATGTCTGCTATTTTCTTATTTTTATTGTATTCGTATAATTTAAATATAATTGTAAATTATATTGTGATTTAGGTGTAAAATCTTCGAATAATTAAGCAAGAAAGTACCAATCAATAATGTATGCAAACAACAATGGTTTTGGTCCAAATCAACCAATGTCTGCTTCTCCAGCTACTTGTTCTAATATTCAAGTTATAAATGCACCTATTAATAATCCTATAACGTCTATGCAAATTCCAAATCAAATTAATTCTAACGTCAATTCTGGTAACTATATGCCGCCTGTAAACAATCTTCCCCAAAATTCCATGCAGCCCGAACCTAGCCCAGCTTCTCAACCACCTGTTCCTAATAAAGGAATTTTTGATAACAATCAATTATTGCAACTACGTGCGCAAATTAATGCTTATAAATTACTAGCAAAGTCCAATCCGGTATCAAATGCAGTTATAATGGCAGCTGAAGGTAAACTTAATCAGTTACAAAATATATCAAATCGACAAGCTGATCCAGCAACGACTACGAACTCTAATAATAATGATGTTTTACAAAGGGTTCAGAGAGATATTAAAGCATCATGCGGTAAAACTTTATTTAAGCAAGCTAGAAGACCAGAAGCATTAGATCCAGAAGAGTTGTTGAGGGAACGTGAAAATAGAATTGAAGCTAGAATAATACAAAGAATAGATGAATTGACAAACAAATCAGCATTTCTATCAAATTCACAAAATATGAATCTCAAAATTGAGCTAAAGGCATTACGGTTGTTGGGTTTGCAAAGAAGTTTAAGACAAGAAATATTAAATGTAATGAAAAAAGACACGTCATTAGAAACAGCGTTAAATGTGCGAGCATATCGTCGACCTAAGAAACAAACTCTTAGAGAAGCACGATTTACAGAAAAGTTGGAAAAGCAAATGAAACACGAACAAGAAAAACGTCGCCGCCAAAAGCATCAAGAATTTCTCAATGCTGTTTTATTGCACGCAAAAGAATTCAGAGAATTCCATAGAAATTGTAACTCAAAATCAAACAAAGTCAATCGAGGAATCATGAATTATTTTGCAAACACCGAACGCGACAAACGTAAAGAACAAGAGCGATTAGAACGAGAAAGAATGAGAAGATTAATGGCTGAAGATGAAGAGGGATACAGAAAACTAATTGATGAAAAGAAAGATATGCGATTGCATTATTTATTGCAACAAACCGATGAATTTATTGCTGGTTTAACAAAATTGGTTAAAGACCACAAGAAAGAACAAATTCATCGTAAAAAGAAAGAAAGAGAAGAAAAGCGATCCCAGATGAAGTATGACAGTATAATAGCGTATTTGACACAGAGATTCAATAAATCGCAAAACGAATTAAACAATATAACAAGAGACATAATCGCCGGTAAATTGGAGTCTTATGTCGCATTGCTACCTCAGGATGAGCATATTCCGATATTTAATCCAACAACTCGCGAAAGACTCGAGGAAGAATCACCTCAAGCAAAAAATCTCATTGCCTGGATTAAAGAACACGAAGAATGGCGATTGTCATTGAAAGACGAACAAGGATTGGAAATATTTCAGGAAGACGAAGAAATGAAAGGCTATGATGAAGTGTTAGAGGACGACAATGACGATGATGTCCATGTTGGAACTGAGGATGATGAGTACAACAAATCCCACATTCAATCGTATTATGCATTGGCTCACTCACATCACGAGGAAATCAAGGAACAGGCATCGATCTTAATAAACGGAACTCTGAAACAGTATCAGTTGAAGGGCCTTGAATGGCTCGTCTCACTCTACAATAACAATCTCAATGGTATATTGGCTGATGAAATGGGTCTGGGGAAAACCATCCAAACTATCGGGTTGATAACGTACCTCATGGAACGCAAGAAGGTCAATGGGCCATTTCTTATTATTGTTCCGCTATCGTGAGTATTTATAGTATATTTCACTAGGATAATTATTAAATTTCATCAGCATAATTGAATATTAACGGGTTATCTCCCACTTTCTCCTTACCCCCTTCCCCGTTATAGTTTACTCGGTGATGCGCACTGTGACCATAGAACCAGGCGATTGCCACTCATGGTTCCCAGCAACACTGCCATAATATCGTCATGGATGGATTATATTAACCAATAAATCTTTACTTATACCTCGCATTAAACCCAGTATAAAATCTCTCGGGTTTTGGAAATTTATATTCGGTTTGTATTGTATGCCAAGTATATAGAACGCTTCATTTTATGATGTTTATTGATTTTCGGTGTACAACCTAGCCCATTCCCTCCGCTGATATATATTAACGGATTAACACATTGACTGCTAACTATTACAGCGGGGCTCAGTGCATCAAGAGCTCACGTTAACATATCCATTGGCTAGGTGAGTTTTAAACCAATCAGCGTTCTTGTGCCTCTCTAGATCTACAACGCTGCATATTTTATTGTCAAATCATATTATAAGGATTTCATTATGATAGTAATAAATATAAGTCCAGTTAATATGATATACCTCACCAAGGATCAATTGTCGATTTAATAGATATTTTCATGTTTTAGTTTAAAATTTTATTGATTTTCACACTATTTACCACAGTACTTTAGAATTTATCGATTTGTCATTCATATCGTTTAAAACCCAATAAAATATTGATTATTGATCTTACTATTCCTTTATGTCCATTTGAGCAGTTGTTAATCAATAATTGTAATCCATGGTGTGCACAAATAGCTCTTCATTCACTAAGTCAATATCGCCTCATTTAATGCAAATTTCCATTTTGAAATTCAACGCTAATGCTGTAAATAACCAAAAAGAATTATTGTTTCACATTATAATCAATAATATATTAAGATATGGTTCAAAGAAACTGTTAAACCCAATACAATATCACTTTGTTTATTTCATTGATTTAAATATATATTTACATAAATTTCCCCGTTCAAATATATTTAGCGCCATTTTGATCCCGGTTTGTCGGATAGGTTATGGAATCCATGCGCAGCCAAATGTTAATTGCAATTACAAATAAATTTAATATTACTATAAATACAACATCAAATTTAGTAAAATCAACCGTCAAATTTGAGTTGATTTAAACGTTTGTAATTTAAAGCCGAGAATCATATTGATATTTAATAATAAATAGCACAAAATTAAATTGATATTTCATAGCTTTATAAGGGGAGTTTTGCACTTTAATCTAAGTATAATCATAGATTGTAATTGCTACTGAGTTTAATTAGTTGTCTTTTCAAAAAAAGACCATGTAAAACTTGGAAAATTATTTTATCTCTAGTAATTTCATCCAATCAAATTTGCTAAATTTTTTCGTTGGGGAAATATTTGCTTTAGAAAATTTCTATCTCAAAATCATCTACCAATGGAATTCGATTATTATTCTAACTGAAAATTGAGCATCTTTTTGGAAACCAAAATTCAAAGCACTTTATAAATTCTGTTTGGCTTAATTTGTTTTTTAAAAAATACAGTTTAAAATATTTTTTTATATTATTTCAAAAAAAGTTATTATATTGCCTTTTAAAGTTAATATGGAAAATTCAATACTCGTTTAATTTTTAAAGAAATCTTGAAATTTACAAAGACATTATTGAAAAATCCTAATTTTCATCTCCTTTATGTAAAACGAATTTTGATGTATAATCTGAAAAAAGGAAATTGAAAATTTCTCAATTATCAAAACATAAATTTAAAAAATCAGTGGTTAATAATTAGGTATATATTAGTAATAGTATCCGTCATTTGACAGTTGTATTACGGTGTAGAAAAGGATAATATTAACCTAATTCCCGTCTTATAACAATTAATAATATTCAAATTAGTAATTATTTATATCTATGTAATAATTTAGAAATTGATTTATTTATAATCAATTTCTAAATTCTATTATTATATTAAGAAATATATAAAGATTAAGGAAATTAATATGATTAGATCATGCTTATTTATTGGAGTTTGAATTTTACTGTTCCTCTTATTAAATAGTACAATGTCAAATTGGGCAATGGAATTTGAGAAATGGGGACCAAGTGTAAAGAAAATTTTATACAAAGGTTCTCCTAAAATCCGTAAAGAATTGCAAGCTCAATTGAAAACCTCAAAATTCAACGTTTTACTCACTACGTATGAATACATTATAAAAGATAAATCTAGTTTGTCGAAGGTATATTGATAGGTTCGGTAAATGTTGTGATATAGATTGAATAGGTGAAATGGAAATATATGATTATCGACGAAGGACATCGTATGAAAAATCATCACTGCAAATTAACACAAATATTAAACACCTTCTATATTGCTCCTTACCGGCTGCTATTGACTGGAACACCTTTGCAAAACAAATTACCGGAGTTGTGGGCCCTTCTAAATTTCCTGTTGCCGAACATATTCAAAAGCGTCAATACCTTTGAGCAATGGTTCAATGCTCCGTTTGCATCGAGTGGTGAAAAAGTGGAATTAAACCAGGAAGAAACTCTATTGATTATTCGTCGATTGCATAAAGTTCTCAGGCCGTTTCTGTTGAGACGCTTGAAAAAAGAAGTCGAAAATCAACTGCCGGAAAAAGTCGAATATGTTATCAAGTGTGAAATGTCAGCGCTACAGAGAAAAGTTTATTCCAATATCCAGTCAAAACGTGCAATTCTGAAATCTGTGGACAAAGATAAAAAGGTGATTTTCTTGAATTTGCATTTGAAAAATTTATACAGAATTTTGATTTGTAACCATCAATTTAATTTCATCCCATATTTATTTATAAATTTGTGGGTAAAATGGTTAATTTGAAATTTATTTCCATTCTAGAGACATTTTAATCAATTATTGTGGTAGACATGACATAATTTATTTATTATTTTTTTAAATTATGAACAATATCAATTGTTTATTAATTATGAATAAAATTAATTGTTTTCGATAAATTATGAATAATATTAATTTTTATTTATTAGTTATGAACAATATTAATTGTTTATTAATTATGAACAATATTAATTGTTTATTAATTATAAATAAGATTAATTGTTTTCGATTAATTATGAATAATATTTTTTTTATTATGAATTATATTAATTTTTATTTATTTATTATTATTACAGTATGTCTGTCAGAATTAATTTTTTATTATTATTTTAATAATTATTGAATGTTTTTATTTAATTAATTTTAATATTTATTAGTTAGTTTTTTATTTTTTATTAATTTAAAATATTTATTATTAATTATTATATGATATTTGTAAGTTATTTATTTTCGATTTTTATTGTTATTTTTAATATTTAGTAATTTATCAATTTTTATAATTATCATTTATTAGTCAAAAAATATTTATAATTATTTATATTTGTATTGAATTAAAAGTAATAATTTCAAAAATTATTTAAATAATTAATTATTGATTTTTCTTAATATTTATTAATTATTGATATTTTATTGTTTATTTGTATTAATGAAAAATCAACTATTGATTAACATATAATGATGGCTAGCGGAATTGAATTGAAATAATTAATCCAAATAGGGCCGAACCGAGCGGTTGTGGTCCAACGTGTTGATGCAACTGAGAAAAATCTGTAATCACCCATATATGTTTCCTGAGGTGGAAATCGAATATGCAAAGCACGTATTCATGAAAATGCATAACGGAAATCCGCCACCAAATGTTCCCATTCCCAAAGAGATTCATGGTGCTGATCTCTATCGAGCATCTGGGAAATTCGAACTGCTCGATCGTATTCTACCGAAATTGAAACGGGCCAAGCATCGAGTGTTGATGTTCTGTCAAATGACTCATTTAATGGATCTGATGGAGGTGATAGTGATTGACTGACTGCTGCTAATGTTGTGGTTCCTTTCCAGCCTTATCTGGAGTATCGATGCTTCAAATATCTCAGATTGGATGGAACGACTAAATCAGAAGATCGAGGAGACCTGTTATGCGCATTTAATAAGCCGAATTCAGAGTTTTTCATCTTCATGCTGTCAACCCGTGCCGGAGGATTGGGTCTCAATTTGCAATCAGCTGACACCGTTATCATATTCGATTCCGACTGGAATCCGCACCAGGATCTCCAGGCACAAGATCGAGCTCATCGTATCGGTCAGCAGAATGAAGTTCGCGTTCTCAGATTGATCATGATCAATTCGATCGAGGAGAAAATCCTAGCGGCTGCCAGATTCAAATTGAATGTCGACGAAAAAGTCATCCAAGCGGGAATGTTCGATCAGAAATCCACAGATAAAGATCGTAAAACCTATCTGAAAGCGCTGTTGGATCAGGATGAATCAGAAGACGATGAGGACGAGTGTCCCGATGATGAAACCATCAATCAGATGCTTGCTAGAAGCGAAGAAGAATTCGAAATCTATCAACGAATGGATATTGAGAGGGAATTGGCGGAAAAGAATAAAGCCGTTCATAAGAATCGGCTATTGGTGGCAGACGAAATTCCAGAAAATATCGATTATCACGACAGTTTGGACGAGGAGGTCCAGCAAGTGCAAGACGACTACATCGGAAAGAGGAATCGGAAAGAAGTCGATTATTCCGATGCTTTGATGGAGCATGAGTTCTTAAAAGCAATTGACGATGCAGAAGCCGAAGAAGATGCCGATAACCAGAGAAATCGTAAAATAAAAAGGAAAAGAAAAGTAAGTATTCAATAATTTTGTTTATTTAATTGGTTTTAATATAATCGATATATTAAAATTTCAATAAATTATTCAATTTGAATTAATAATAATCAAATAATTATTAATTAATATTCTAATGGATTTTAAATATTCACAATCAACAAATTAATTGAATCCGAATACTAATAGACGATAAATTAATATTAATCCTTAATTTTACAAATTTATTGATTTTTTATTTTATGAAACTGGTATTGTATTTGTGAATAATTATTGCGTGAACTAAGGATGATTTTCGATTTATTTTTTATCTTCATTTTTCATAAATATTTTGATTTCTTATAAATTTTTTTATTTATTTTCAGGTTAAAAAAATCTTTAATACTATTTCAATTTCTTCATTTTTATAAAACTGTCGATCAATAAATTCTATTTTTAATATTATGAAAGTCAAAAAATAATCAATAATTATTATCAAAAGTTAGGAAATTTATTGATTTTTGATATTATATAAAAAATCAATAATTATTGAATTTGTGAATAATTAATAGTTTTTTGATTTTCATTTGTAAGATTGAATCAATAAAATCTAATTGCATTAAAATTAAAATACCTATTAACTATATTTTTATTTCTACTCGATAACTGACAAAATTTCGTTCTAGTTATTGATTTTTTGTTATATAAATTATATTTTCACCTAAATTTATTGATTTCTAATTTTTTTATTCTAATTTGAGAAAAAATGTAATTTTAGAAATTAATTGATTTTTAATTTTATGAAAATCGGGAAAAATTAAACAATCAATAATTATTGAATTTGTAATATTTTATAGGCAAACTACGAAGGGTATATTTTATAAGGCTGAATCGATAAAATCTAATCTATATAATTATTATTTCTGCTCGATAACTGACAAAATGTTTTAGTTATTGATTTTTTTGCTTTATTCTTAAAACCGAAATATAATTTATGATTAATCAATACCTCAGTTATTTCTGCTGTGGAGATTTCACGATATATCTATATATTTATTAACGACAAACAAAAAATCAATGTAAAATTATTGATGCATTGACCTGGATATCAAAGCAGAAAAACCCGGAATGTTTGGCTTTCAAGTTACTTTTACGAGTCAAACAATTGCGGAACAAGGCCGATTGTATATAAAAATTTGGCAATCGATTTATATTTTGTTTAAAATCCGATAAATTCACGATTGACTCGAATTCAAGATTCAACTCACTCGTTATATCAAATTTCTACTAGATCAATGAAGGAAGCTCAGAAGATGAATCCTCAAAGCCGCCCGCTCCGACTCCTCCAATCAAACGCGGTCGAGGGCGTCCCCCAGGCAGCCTAAGCTCTACCCCAAGTGCCCCAATATCGAGTAAACTGATGAAAAGGATGCAAATGCTTCTCAATATTGTTATCGATTACCGTGATAAGTATGCAACGCAATATACGTGTATGTATGTATGTAACAACGTATATCGACAGGGATGGAAGGATTCTAAGCGAGCCATTTATGAAGCTTCCATCGCGAAAAGATCTTCCAGACTACTATGACATTATCAAGAAACCAATGGACTTTCAGAGAATTCGTCAGCGATTGAAGGACAACAAATATCGATCCATTGACGATTTGGAGTCGGATATATTTGTACTGTGTAAAAATGCTCAAACCTACAACATGGACGGCAGTTTGGTAAGTGATAATATATACATTCCCTCATGGAATGACCGCAATTCTATGATTATCATTGTCCACTTTACAGATATTTGAAGATTCTATCATTCTCCAGTCAGTTTGGTCGAATGCGCGCGAGAAACTAGAAATGATGGAAATCAATGGATCTTCTTCTTCAAAGTCCCACAACAAGTCCACCAGTAAACCAGATACTCTTAGTGAAATTTGTGAGCAATCAGATACGAAAATCAAAGAAGAAGGCGATGAAGGCTAGTTTTGTGGTTTTTAAATTGTTTTGGCTAGGAATTTATTAATAATTGTTGTATATTTGCATTTAAATTGAATTGTTAGAGTTTTATACTGAAATCAGCTGGGAAATAATACCTATTTAAACAAGATCTATTAATAAATCGATAAAACAATCACAAAATTCTGAAAATAATTGATTTTTTAACAAAATCAGTTTGAAAATATCTATTTTAACAATATTAATTAATAAATCAATAAAAGAATCACAAAATTCCGAAAATAATTGATTTTATCCCATATATAGAAATTAATTGATCAATTTCCTGCTTTATTTTTTAGGAAATTATTATTATTGAATGATTTTTTATTTTATTGAATTTCTATTGGAAATTGTTTGTTTTATATTTGAATTTTTATAGTGTTTTATAATCAAATCAGCTGGAAAATATCTATTTAACAGTATTAATTAATAAAATCGATTTCAAAAACGCACAATTCCTTAAATAATTGATTTTACACAAAAGTATTGATTTTATAGTGTAATTCCAATAAGTAATTTCAATTCTCGTTTTAAATTAAGCTATTTTACGAATTCGGACTCATATTTAATTTTAGCGATTTGAATTGTTCATCTTTGATCTGCTTTATTTTCTTTCAAAATTCATTACCCATTTGTAACACAAATTTTTTGTACTGACTTAACACTGGAAAAATGACATTTTATAACCTAAATCCATATTTTACTGATTTTTATTGAAATTTGTTTGATATTTATATTGATTCTAAATATTTGTATAATTGAATATAATGTGAATGGATAATTTTAATCATATAAAAATTTATATTTATTGACAAAAATCGTTTCGGGTAAACGTATGTTGTTTAAATTAATGTCGCGCAATTTAAAAGAAATTTGGCATAAGCAAAAAATATGATCTGACTTAAAAATTATTTTTAATGGTAAATTTTATGCTTTATTCGAAATTTTTCACGTGCTTTTAAAACAAATTTTTATATTTTCAACAAAGCTATGGATTCGTGAAGCTAAAATAAAAACTTCTGAAAAAATAATGCCTGAATTTTTTGGTCATTATCGATTTACAATAATCAACTCGATAGTTTTAGAAATGCTGAACCTTTTAAAAATTCAACGGCAAAAATACAATGATCAATATTTTAATAAAAATCAATCAATAATCATTAAATTTTTTAAATATAATTGATAATCAATTCTTTATTCAAAATCCAGTTAATAATCATCAATTTTATTTAAATATAATCAATTATTTATTTAAAATCCATTTAATAATCATCAATTTCATTTAAATATAATTGATAATCAATTATTTATTCAAAATCCATTTTAATAATCATCACTTTCATTTATAACACATTCACAATTTAACTCATTAATCACTGACATTGTATTATTTTTCTCTAAACCTTCCATTTCACATTATTGGTACCTGATAACATTACCGCAGTATATAATAATCGATAATAGCTAATATTACCATTCCAGAAGACCCTTCCAACGCACTTCAACAAGCCACATCAGTTGGTATCGCTCACAAATCAGCTAAAATTCGACCTTTCGATGACGAGTTATCTCAAGCTTCTGACAGTCTTCCTCCGAGATCCGCTCGAAAAAGTGTTCATAAGCGACTGAAAAAAGACGAAATGAAAAGTGACGACGACGACATTGACGGTGACAATGATGACGACGAGGACGATGTCGATTATTACGCAAATTAATCAATTTACAAAACACATTTCTTCGATATTGATTTTTTACTAGCCGAATTTTTTTAGCCGAAAGTAACTCCCGTATTTTGTCTGTAATTATATTGAAACATAAATGTCTTATGGAAATTATTAATTTTTATTGATATCGATTTTTGTCACGACTGTTATCTTTTAGGTAAATAAATTTTGACTTTCAATTATTGATTATTATTTTTATTTTGTCTGGTGCTTTGGAACATTCCAATTATCGATAGCTTATTTTTATTAGGATGAATTTATTTAGACGGTTTCGCGATTATTACATCCAAAACCGGAATTTTTCAGGTATCGAAATACTGCTGGTTGGTTGGTTCAATACCGATATTTCGGTATTAGATTTATAAAAACATTAAATGTATTTAGACGGTTCCTCAACTAGTGCATTGATTGCAGGTATTTCCGGGATTTTTTCAGGTATCGAAATACTGCTATTTGATTGGTTCAATACCCGGTATTGGGTTTATAAAAAAAATTTAAATTTTTTCCTAATTTGGCTTAAAAAATATAACAATAAGGCATTGACGAATGCAGGACTATTAATGGTTTTGCATGACTGTTTATGCCGTTCAAAAAATTGCGAATTTCATGACTGGTTACAATTTTTCTTGACTTTATAATTTAATGAGTGTTTAAAAAGACAAATGTCTCAATTATGTCTTAATTACTAATGCAAAAATTTTGTCGCTTATTTATTATGGTGGTTGTTTTATTAGTAATTACGTTGAATTACAAAACTATGAATTTTGAATTGTATTTTACCCGTGAAAATAAACTTGCCCTTACAGAAAAAAAACTTTCGATATTTTTCGGCAACACTGCAAGCCCATTGACATTGATACAACCCCAATTGAAAAATAGTTTTTTAAAATTTATAACAATTACCTACGTTAATCAAACTATAAGCATAGATTTGATAAAAATATGGTGGCTTGCTTTGGTGTTTTTTTCCAGAAATTTGAGATGGTTCAATAATAATGTTGCAAGGTTTTTATGAATGGGTTTTTATTTATTTATTATACTTTTCAATTTGAAACCATCGAAAAATATTCTTTGACAAATCAAACTGATTAAATTGGTCCACGAATATAACAGTGCCACATGCTTATTATTTAACTTATTATGTTAATTGAGTAAATTTTTCATCTGTTTTCAAAAAATCGATTTTTTATTACATTAGCTATTTGTAGCGAAACTTTTTTGTTTTTTTAAATTCATGCGTTTTTTTAGTGAAAAAGTTTTTTCAATGAATGTTGTAACATTAGTGAGTTTCTTAGATAATTGTCATATAATTAGAAGTCTAAAAATCAAAAAATAATCAAGATTAAAAATAAGTAAAAATGTTATTTTGGAATGATTTTAGAATTAATTTTGATTTTAATATTTAAACATAAATCCCATTGGCCAACATTTTCTAGTTTGCGAAGTATTAGATTATATCATTTTATTCACCCGAAATTTCATAAACATATTTTTAAATTCAATGGTAACAATAATGTTAAATAAAATTTTAATACTTAAATTGCAAAAAAATTGGCCACCTGTTTTCAGATGCAGTCTTACCTTCAAATCGTTATGATTGCGCATTCGAGTACAGAAATTCGAGTTTAATGAAGTTGAAAAATTGCACTTTCATGTCGCTGATTTACATTGAGCCAGAAATTGTGATAACTGATAAGGAGTTCGACACAATTTCGTCTGTTGTGGCATGTCTTGTGCCAGTGGAATTGGCCGTGCAAAAATAATGCAACATTGTTGTTTCTAATGCAACATTTATAATGCAACATTGTTCTAAATAACATTGGAGACACGTATCTAGTGGTTAAATTGAAAGCTGCGTTGGTGCGACGAAAAAAAATGAGTGATGGACAACTTTTTCTAGTTTACTGATCTATCTGCACAATGTCCATCAAAGATATGAGAATTTGGATCAGGCTCTGTCTTTTGAGCACCTTAACAAATTAAGCGACTGATTAAGCGGCTCAATCAGCGAGCAGACAAGCCTTTCTTTTCCACCAGAGTTTTATGTGATAGCAATTCTGTTGACAATACTTCAAACTTGTCGTTAAAAGAAAAGCTTGATTTGGCAATTTTGAATTATAAGAAGTGTAAAAAACGGGAAGATTTCAAAAGATTTTTCAAAAACAATTCCAAAGGAGATTACAGTTTTCACAGAAAGAGGAACTTATGGAAACTCCTACTAATATTTGAAAACCACAAAGCCAACAAGTATCGAATCAAAGCGTCGAATTTTCGGCTAGTGCAACATTGCCACCAAATTACAATCATATCTTGAGGATGAAACTATGAATACTATTGTTTCTTATCGGTTTATTTTACAAAGGTTTTTAAAACACTAGATATTTGCATTAGATATTTTTTCACAACAAAATTTCTGTGACTAATATTAACAGTTTAATCATTTAAATACTTGACCAGATATCAAAATGGTTAAATATCGTTGAAGATGTGTTGAGAAGATCCACTTTGACGTTTAACAATCCCAATTCCTCGCATACTTAACTTATTTTAGAATGTCTTTCCATTTTACTTCATATAGAAACAATAATCTTCTAATAACTTCCTAAGCAGAGGAAGTTTAAAAAATTCATTCAAACTCTTCTCTACAGCGGCAATGTTGATTCTCTGGTTTAGTTTCTCTGCTGATGCAGGCAAATTTTTCACGCACGCTTCGGAATTCGTGTCAACATTTTTTTAAACAGTTGATGATTTCATTATAAAGAATAATTTAATGCTTGTTAAACTTTAAACTTAAAAGAGAAATCAATAATTAATATTTAAAGATGTCCAACTGCATCGATATGCAGTAGACAATGGCCAGTAAAAATATTGGTCAAACACTTCAATCGACAATGCTCTAGAACTCGAGTACAGAGATGACGGGAAGTCTCTCCAATGTATGTGGCATTACACCCATTACATGTAAATTGATAAACGAGATCAGAACACAATCCAACCGGAGTTTTTGATTTATTAATAAACATATTGCGTACCTAACACGAATTAGAGACGATCTTATACTCTAAATTTCCCATCTGTTTACTTAACTTCCTTTTATAATTTGTAAAACCTTCAGAGTACGGCAATACTAACACATATTTAGGCTCAATTTTTTTATATTTATTTTTAATATTATTTAGATCAACACTCAATTCACACCCATTTGACAAATTACACTCAGACTTTCCAAAACATGGATAATTAGGATTTTTAATCAATTTATCAACAGTCTCTTTTATCATCAACAATAAAAATGATTTAGAATATCCATTCTTTATCAACAACTCAACCAATTTATCAACACTTTTTACCGAATAAGCAAAATTAGAAGATAAAGACCATGAACGATAAATCAATTCTTTCACCATATTTCTCTTATACTTAAATTCACAAAAGCTTTCTGGAGAAGTATAAAGACCAGTATGAGTTGGTTTTCTATAAATCTCTGTCTCATAATGTTTATCTTTGCATTGAATTAACAAATCTAAAAACGCAATTGATGACTTTCTCTCCGTTTCACATGTGAATACAATGTTTTTATGTAAACTGTTCTTAAAATGCAAAAACGGTTGTACATGTTTCTGGTTTTCAAATACAAGAAAAATATCATCCACATACCTTTTATACACAAAAGGTTTTTCAAATTGGAAAGAAGCAATTTTCTTTTCCAAACTAGCCAAAAATATTGATGCCATCGTTGGTGCTAAAGGGGAACCCATAGAGACTCCATCTATTTGTTGATACCATATATTATTGAAAAGAAAATTGACATTTGAAGTAGCAAATTCAAGAAGTTTACGAAATGCTCTTCTATCCAAAATGTGATGTTCAGAATCATTTTCATCCCACAACTCACAGCATAAGTCAATTGTATCAACCAGTGGTACATTCGTAAACAAACTACAAACATCAAACGAAACCATAACATCATTCATACAAACATCAGACACAAACTCAAAGCTATCCTTACATTCAAACTCTGATCGCATTAACGGTTTTAATAATCCATCTAAAAACTTTGCTATCTTATACTGGGCAGTACCAACCATCGACAAAACTGGTCTCATAGATCCACCATCTTTATGGATTTTTGGAAGCCCATATAGTTTTGCTGGCTGCGATCCTATTGGACGAATAGACTTGTCTACCTCTTCATTAATAAGCAAAATAACAATAAAAAGAGCGTAAATTATGGTTGCATTAACAAACAAAAGGCCATAATTTTGCAATAATTAAATTAATTTTTCTTGAATTATGAAAAAAAGAACCATAATTAAATCCGCAATGTTGGATATCGAAAAAATGAGTAAAAAGAATAATTAAAAATTAAAAAATGAATTTATTTAAGAAATTTCATAATAAAAATCAATTAATTAAATTAAATTAAATTAAATACTGTTATTAAAAATAGATTCATAAAAATTACGGTAAGTGTGAGAGAAAATTGCACGCAGTCATGGAAAGGTATGGGCATATATGTAATGCTTGGAGATGGTAACAAGCACATAGACACAAAATCAGAATAAATAGACGCGTAAATTTTATTTTTATCATCTTTTCAAAAAGTTTCATTTTTTAGCATTTGTTCTTAGCGTTGATTTTTGCAGTGGAAAGTTTAGTAATGTAATTGTAAATTTTCTAACAAATATTTTACTTTTTATTTTATTTCATGCTTACATGTCTCTAAACTTGGATTCACATATAGCGAAAAGGAGGCTCATCCGGGCAAATAACAGGTCTGGATGCTGAACCGATTAGGGATTTCTCTGTTACATATGCCCTCAAAGACTTAATTTTTGGTGATAGCAAATTGCGTGAAACTGAAACACATTCGTTCTCCGGATAGATAAATGAATATGGCATAAAAGAATCAATCTTTTGTCGTCAAATCAAACCGAAATCAGAATGATATATCAACAATTATGAACTTCAACAACAGATAAATGTCATCAGACAAAATGAAGGAAACCTAAGGTATTACCATACAAATATAGAACAAAGCACATAAATGCCAAAACCCATACTTTTGGTTGATTGCCAACTGTTGGAAATGGTCTAGGGTATCATTATGGTTGGTGCACAGGACGCACTGCCATCGGATTCAGCAAATTTAATATTTATAGTTCTAGTGAAATGCTCAGATATTACTCACAGCCTTTT
Source organism: Schmidtea mediterranea (assembly GCA_022537955.1). Lineage (NCBI taxonomy): Eukaryota > Metazoa > Platyhelminthes > Tricladida > Dugesiidae > Schmidtea > Schmidtea mediterranea. Next base: position 73,203,958 of record CM039680.1, read on the forward strand.
CATCGAATCTCGTTGAGCAGGGTTTACCAGACTTTTTCAGCGACGGAACACTTAGCAATTTTTTTAGGTTGGGTAATTCCTAATACTATAAATAAAAATAAAAAATGTTATTAAAGAAACATAATTTATTTAATAAACATAAAAATACAAATAAATAAAACTCCTAATGACTTTGATGATTTTGGGTTCTAAAATTACAAATTTTTTTATATCAGGCACAATATTGGTCAGTTATATTCTCATATCTACCATAGTGTCGAGTCTATTTGCGTGAGGCTGCCTAATGTGTAAAAACCAAAAACGCGAATTGTCTTTCGCGCACCGAATATCATACTAACAAGACTTCAGGTAAAAACAATCAGGTAAAAACAATCAACTATGCTATACCTCTTTCATGCGCACAGGATGAGAGATAGTCTTTCTCCCTCGTTAAAAAATACTGGCACTTGTTAAAGACTTTTATTGCTGTACCCAATTTCTAGGTACTGAAAATTTTCTCCTGCACTTGACGTCATAAAACTAAATAAAGTTTAAATGTCACTCGTCTTTCATTATGAAGTAGAATATGTTTAATTTTCTAAATTTACTCCAAATTTTTGCGAAATATCTATTTAGGCTCTGAGGAACATAGTTTGGGAAACCCTGTCGTAGAGAAATAAGTGTTTTATTATTTAAGTCATTTATGTGAGATTCTTTTGACAAATCAACAAAACTCACTGCCGTCAATTACACTTTGATCAAAGTTCAAAGAAGATTCATCAAAGCTGATGCTCCAGTCCAATTCCTGCGTCTGACTTTTTCGTATTCTCATAAAGTACAAACACGTAAAGGTTTCAAATGAGAGTCTCAAGAGATACCTCTGCCAGGTCAATTAAATATCTATGAAGCAGTCAGTAATGACTGGTCGTCCACTAGCATAATGAGCGAGACCACTGGAAGGAATAATACTGGAATAAGTAAAGAAAAAATTTGATGACCTCATAAAGAAAGATATCGTTCAAGAAAACAAAATTGAGTGGGCTTTAAACTTTGTTTTAATATTTGGCATTAGGTGACAATCAAATTTTTAAATAAATAAATTGTTGTTCCGTATTCTTGGTGTTAATTTCAATCAACATCTATTTTTGACTTTTAAACATGCCAGATTCGCTATAGGTACATTCAAAACATTTGTGATAGATAAGTTTCTAACATAAATTTCATACAACAAACTAAAGATATTCATAAAAGATTTCCTATTTCTATAATAAAGTCAGAGGGGTTTCCCTAGCTCAAAACCAATTCCATATGGTTATTACACAATGTAAATCAGGTCCTGTCAGATTTTATATGGGTTTTCATGATATAAAATAATAAATAAATTTAAAATCTTTTTCCTATTAAAACAATTCGAAATATTTTAAGATGCGTTTTATGGAACCTTTAAACCCGTCGCCTAATTCAAGAATGGATTTACCTCAACCTCTTAGTTTATCTCCGATAATATTTAAAATTTTCATTTACTAGAGTTAATTAAAACAAAAAATAACCTGTGAATTAAATTAGCCAATTAAAGCCAGCTAGAAATTTAGAAATTTACATTTTTTAATTTTTTCCCCTCGCACAACACATCAAGAAGTTTTAATTAAAATCGGTATAATTCAATAATGAAATGAAGTCTGTTTGGGACAGGTTTAAAAACTAAGACACGGAGAACTCTCATTACTGTTGTTGTAGTCAGTCAGAGTGAATTAGAGTGATTTACAAGTCATTTCTTTACAGTGTTATTTTACGGAACGCAAATCAGTTGAAAGTGTCTACTGCAAAATGACCACTGGATTAATACGCTTTTAGATGATCGGCCAGTTTCTGGCTCAATGATTTCGGTGCCCCCGGCTAAACAAGTGTGTCAATTGCAATGATGCTGGATCTCACTGATGAGAGATTGTTGAAATATACATTCCCTCGGTTTTCATATTGTATTACGATCAAGTTTTTGTTTCCTTTAAAAGATAAGTTTGATATGTATTTGTCGAACGGGAGATTTGCTTTCATTAATGGAATGAATAGCCAGAAATGCAATTTTCTTTTTTCTTTTTATCATCTTCAAACACTTTATCCACTAGAAAAGTTAGAAATAATTTCAGATTTTCTTTTTACTAATAATAAAATTAATTAATAGTATTTTGATAAAAAATTTAATATTTTTTTTATTCATTTCAGCACACTGAAATCGATAATTATGAATATCACGTTTCTCTGTTAAATAAAAATTAAAATTAAAAACCTAATTTTCGGACCCTAGGCACGTGCCTAGGTTGACTAGGCCTTAGTCCGCCCCTGTTAAAATTCTGTCTTTCATCTTTTCTATAGACATTTAATTATTTTTATCTTGTTAGTTACGGACCATCGTATTTATTATCCTCCTTCGTTATTCTATTTTCTTTAAATTATCCAGCCTTAAAATTATATATTATTTTGCAACTTATTGTTATACATTACTTTCTTAGATTATTTTCTATTTGCGTTTTAATTCTTTCTTTTTTCATTTATCTATTCAAAATATTTTTCAATGTTGAAGTCTCTGCTATTACTAGACATCCGTTACTTACAGATTTTTCTACTGTATACAAATTCATTTGGACTAAATTGTATTTTGATTGTTTGAATTAACTTCAACTTCTTGCAGTAATTCTGCCCAGTTTTATATATTTTATCTTTTGATGAAATTTCAATGACATCTCGTATAGTTCTAGTTTGTCTTTCAATCATTTCATTACCCGAAAGATGATACATTGCTTTTATATAGTATTTGAATTAATTTATACCTTTTTGATTATTTGATGGGGGCATACCTCTTTTGGTAGCGAAGCAAGTCAACAAACAAAAGGTTTGACCAGTGATGGACTTCCGTGACCTAAATGAATGGGTAGAGTGTCATACTTAATATAGCGATTTCTGTTCAGAAACGATTCGTCAATGGACGCAAATGGGAAAGTTGAAAAAGGAAAGGTTCTCCTTGATTTACTTAATGTATATTTGCAGATTCAAGTCAAAAGAAAAATGTGGCCCTAACAGGTAGTATGGTACGCTGGAAAAGCTTATTGCTTGATTCGATTGGGACTTGGTCTTAAATGAGCTCCCAGAATCATGTCAAAGATCCTGTACATGGGGCTTTCCTCTGATAATATCATTCGCAAAGCAACGCTTAGTTACATTGATGATATCACAGTTGATATTTCACAGATCCACCCAGAAGCGATAATAAAGCTACTCAATTCGTTTGGCTTGGCAACAAAGGATCCAGTTTCTATCGCGAACTCAAAACCCTTGTGCCTATCTATCTCACAACTATAAAACAATGAGCTACAATATAGAAGAGGAAATAAAATTGAAGAGTTTGATGCCTACACTCGCAGTTTGCGTCTAAAGTTGTTTTCCATTGCTGTGTACTTTGTGAGTCATTACCCAGTGGCAAAGTGGTTGAGATTGACCATCAACTTTGTTAAGCATATAAACGACGGAAATTCATGGGACGATGATGTTGGCCAATAGAGCAAATCGTTAATGTGCGAGCTGTTTGATAGTGGTAGAAATGATGACCCAGCCGAAGTTCAGCGCTCAATGGACGATTGGCAACGTTACCGGTATCGATTCCTCGACCAATGTGGAAGTTGATGGATTGCTAGGACATGTAGTTACCTGAGGACGGTCACTGAATAACAAGACCTAGTAGATTCCCATTAATCAAAATTTCTCTTCCGGTGTTTTCTCAATTACATTCAGAGAACTTGGCATAAAACGATAGGATATTCAATTATAAACCAAAATGTCAAAAGAGATGATTACATTATTGATGACCAAATTTTATCTTCTTTTCTAGAAAAGTTGAAGATGAACATTTGGATGAACTTACCAAGAAGGCAGAAGAATAATCAAAAACTCTGAACAATCCAGTCGTGAATAAATAACCTGAATATGATAAAAATGTAAAAATAAAAAATGTGAAATCAAAAATTACGAAAATTGAAATTATCGAAAGAAAAAATTACGAAAATGAAAATAAAAATTAAAGTAATAAAGAATATGGGTTTAAAAAATTTGAGAAGGCAGTATTGAAAATTACAAATATGAAAAAAATTCCACAACTTTAAATTATGAGAAAAATTATAAAAAAACATAAAGTTTCATAAAAATCTAAAATATGTAATGAAAGACAATTAATTTTTAAAATTTTATTACTGAAAATTGAAAATATGAAACGACAAAATGAAAATATAGATGAAATTCAAATAAATAAACGTAGAAAATTCGAAAAATTGAAAAACAAAATTGAAAAAATTAAAAGATGAAAATAGTAAATTTAAAAACCAAAATTAAAATTAAAAGTAAATTTGTTTAAAAAACGAAATATTCAATTAATACAAAATGAATTTGTAAATTTAAAAACCAAAATTAAAAGTAAATTGGTTTAAAAAACGAAATATTCAATTAATACAAAATGAATTTGTATTTCACATAATAATTGAGCGAGATATTCAATTTGTAGATTTATTTGTATTTTTAAATATTATGCTAGAACGAATGATACTATGCCTGAAATGAATCTAGATAAGAAGGAATTGAAATGTTTCCGCCAATGAGACAGTAGAGAAATTTCACAATTACAGCTAATAAGATCAATCATATAAGATTCAAATAATCTTAATCTTCAATGAGTATTTTTTACATAATGAAATGTGAAATTAGACAATACTTTAATTATTTTAGATCTTAGCTTATTTTTTTACAAAGTTTTCCCTATCTGTTATGATATCTTGACGTTTGGCTATCTAAATTCAGACTTTAACGACAATGATTTAAATTATTCTGTTGAAGAGTGTTGTAGAAGAATGTTGTGAATATTTCTGACTTACACGTAACTAGTCCAAATTGCGAATATCTACTCATAACTTATTTTAAAAAATCAATTTTACTAGCTAGTTTAAAAATAGTATCTATTAGCCACAGCGCTACGGGTATTAATAGAATCCATAACTAAAACACGTTTATTATTAAAACACAAATATTATTAAAACAAATTATATCGTTAATTTGTTTGAGGAGTTTCTAAAAAATAATAATTAATGAATAAGTAAGGATTTCAACATACAATCAAACATGCCCAACATCATACCATTATTTAAATACAAATTATAAAACGCCTCACATCCCCCCCTTTTTGAAAACCTTTAACCACTCAATATTTCTCGTGACGGAACTTCCATTTTCCAATTTTATTTCATAACTTCGATCATGAATCTTTTTAGTAATCACACCTGGACCCATGTATCTGTTATCACCTTTATTTCGAACATTTACTTTGATCAATACGCAATCTCCAATTTGAAATTCGCGATTTGTCGGCTGATTGATTTTTTCTTCTTCCACAATCTCTGAGAACCATTCACTATAAATCTTTTTCCCAAACACCATTTCAGCTGGAGTCTTCCTAATAGTTTTTTGAAAAGTTGAATTCAACATAAACTGAACTTCGGGAAGAATATCTACCCATGATTTATGTCTTTTATCTTTGAGTGTTATCTGTATTGCATCTCTGATTGTACGGAATTGTCTCTCAATCTGTCCATTTGCTGAGTGATGATATGGACTTGAATAATTAATTTCAATATTGTGGAATTCTGCAAAATCTTTCATTAGCTTTGATTCAAATGATTTACCTCTGTCACAGTTTATTATCCTTGGTGCTCCATACTTCATTATCCACTCTTCTTTCAGTAATCTTACCACTGTTTTTTCATCTTGTGATTTCACTGCATGTAAAGAAATAAACTTACTATGATGATCTATAATCCCAAGAATATATCTTTCTCCTTTCATTGCAAGTTGTAATGGACCACAGAAATCTACATATATTGTTTCAAATAATTTCGAATCACTTTTGCAAATTATTTCTTCTTTTGTTTTAGTTGTATCAACCTTTCTTTTCTGACAGTTTTCACAGGATTGTACAACATTACGAATAGATTGCTCCAAATCTTTCATATCAAAATTGTTTGATACATACATTTTTACTTTATTAGCACCCGCGTGACAGAGCTTTTTATGATATTCTATGATGAATTCAGACTTGTTTTCTTCTGGAATCCAAATTTTATTATTATTTGTCATAATCACTCCGTTGACATATTTATAAAATGTTTTATCTGGCATCAAACTAATATTTTCTTTTATATTTTCAATTTCTTTCGAGTTCTTTTGCCATATATTTTCAATATTATCAGTCATCAGTGTCAACAATCTTGTTTTTAATTTACCCATTTTAGGATTTTCATGAATCATTTGACATTGAACACATGTTTCACATTCTTTTCTAGATAAAGCGTCGGCATTATTGTGGTTATCACCTTTTCTGTATTGAATCTCCATGTCCAGACCACTAAGATGGTTAATCCAAGTTTGAAATTGTGGGGTAATAGCTTTCTTTGTCTTCATCATAAATGTAATGGCTTTGTGATCCGTCCTCAAAATAAACTTTTTACCATATAGATAATGCTTAAAATGACCAGTAAAATAAAATATAGATAGTAATTCCTTTCTTGTTATACAATAACCCAACTCGTGTTTATTCATAGCTCGGGATCCATATGCGATTACTCTTTCTTTACCTCCATCTTTTTGAGACAGAACAGCACCAATGCGGTCAAAACTTGCATCTGTATCCAAAATGAATGGCTTAGAAAAATCTGGGAACTTCAATACAGGTGTAGACGTCAATTTCAGTTTTAAATTTTTAAATGAAGTTTCACACTCATCAGTCCACATAAGCTTCTTTTGTTTACTTCCACATAACGCTTCTAATACTTTGGAATCTTTGGTGTAATTTTCTATAAATTTGCGATAGTAATTTGCCAAGCCTAAAAATCCTCTCAAACTTTTTACGCATTTAGGTCTTTCAAAATTTTTAATAGTTTCAATCTTGCTTTCATCCGTACGTATTCCATCTTCACCAATGATATGACCCAAAAATTTTACTTCTTTCCTTTTGAATTGACATTTTGCTGGACTTATTTTAAGATTTGCTAATTTAATCTTTTGAAAAACCTTTTCAATGGTACTATAATGTTCATTCAATGTCTTTGAAAATATAAGGATATCATCCAGATATACAATTGTTCCATTCCAATTTAATTCTCCAAGAACCAAATTCATAAGTCTTTGAAATGTAGCTGGTGCGGCTGCTATTATAAATGGCATTCTGTTAAAGTAATATTGCTTGCTTTTTGTCGAAAATGCTGTTTTCAATTTTGATGCATCATCGAGTTCTACTTGATAATAAGCATTGCCTAAATCAATTGTCGAGAAAAACTTTGCTCCGTCAAGAATATCTAATAATTCATCAGTATTTGGAATGGGAAAAATCGGTCTTTCGGTTATATTATTTAATGCACGGTAGTCCAAGCATATTCTTATATCACTACTGTTTTTCTTTTTAACACATACTAACGGAGAATTCCAAGGGGATGTACATTCTGATATAATGCCATATTTCAACATTTCTTGAATATTTTCTTCAATTTTTTCTATTAAATGTATAGGTTGTCGTCTTGGGTTTATTACAATCGGACTACCTTTAGTAAGTATTTCATGCTTTAATAGTTCGGTTTTCCCAACATCCCATTTATGTTTCATAAAAATACCGTCAAACGTGGAAATTAAATTATTTATAATCTTATCTTCACTTATATGGTTCTTAAATGAATTTTCCATAATTGTATTTATTTCGTCTGTACGGTTTTCTATTTGCAATTGCATTCCAAATCTTTCGAGAAAATCTATACCTCCTATTAACTTTGGGTTTATATCTTTGGCTACAACGAATTCTACTTTTTTAATATCAGAAATTTTATCAACTTTTACATTTAATAAAGTTTTACCGCAAATTTCAATCGGGCTATCATTCGCACATCTTAATTTTAAATTACTTGTAGTCATATTCAAATTTCCAAGTTTTTTAAAAATATTATAATCAATCACACTTATTTTAGCTCCAGTATCTAATAGGCATACTAATTTTACATTATTAATCATTACGGTAACACTGGGTCTTCCCTGCATTTTATCGTATACTATTATATCATTCCGTTTATCACGATTAAGAACATTTAGTTCATTAGACGTTAGGGGTGGGTCTTTAAAAACTTCATCCATACAAAATTTATTAATGTATATATTAATATAATTTCTATAATCAAAAATACCATCACAACAGTTATCATTCAAACTATCACAATCATTCAAACTATCACAATCATTCAAAATCATACAACCCTTACTCATATCATTAATTACCTTTAATTTATTGCTCCGATCACCTCCTCGTGTGGTGGAGCATTCCCATTTGGGTACTCAAAATCAGCCTCTGGATCCTCGTCACCGAATGCAGCCACTGATTTATGGAATTTTCGACGTCTGCCTGGAAATAACTCATGGCACTGATGTTTGAAATGTCCAGATCTTTTACAATGGGCACATTGAATATTGGAGCATTCAGATCTTCTATGGCCTTCTTCGTGGCACGCCCAACATCGCAAAATTTGATTTGTTCGGATATGATCTCGCGAATGAAATTCCCTGGTATTATAAGGCTTACTCCTATTCATAGGTTTCCATCCATTTGAAATAGCATATCGATGTTCTCTGGTAAGATCGCCTTTGAATCTTGGATTATGTTGAGGTTCTCTTGTATATTCATCTTTGAATCTGGGGTTAGCTTCTCGTTCTCGAATTGATCTGTTATCATAATTATATCTTGGTAAGCTCTTCTTAACAGCATCAGCATAGCGTTGTGTTTTATTCATTGAAGCTACATCAGCATGAAATACATTAATTTCTTTTGAAACTTGATCGTGTCTCTTTAATCTTTCTTTCATTTCATCAAATGATTTTAAATCTTGCATTTTGAGATCTTTTTTAACTTCTTTATCTTCAAGCGAATTGAATAGCAAAAATTTCTTTAGTTCTTCTTCATCAAGTTTATGCTTCAAAATATTTTTTGCAAGTTTCTCAATTTTTGAGCAGAATTCTTCGGCAGCCTCATTTCCTTGACGATAATTTAGCGCTTCGTTGAGATCATCGATAAGACTTCTGTTCTTAGAAAAAGCGTTTCTTAATCTTTCTGTATAATGCAGAGTTTCATTAGTCAACTCATATTTCTTCGTTGAATTGATTGATAGAAAAGCTTTGACGAATTTGCTTCTGTATTCATCGACAATATTTGTCATCTCGAAGAATCGTTCCGTATCTAAGATAAAATCTTCCACGTCTGAATCCATGTCATATGTTTCTGGTGGCTTGATAAAATTTGCAATCGTGGTCGCCATATTAGCCACAGCGCTACGGGTATTAATAGAATCCATAACTAAAACACGTTTATTATTAAAACACAAATATTATTAAAACAAATTATATCGTTAATTTGTTTGAGGAGTTTCTAAATAATAATAATTAATGAATAAGTAAGGATTTCAACATACAATCAAACATGCCCAACATCATACCATTATTTAAATACAAATTATAAAACGCCTCACAGTATCTTTAAAATTTCTTCTCGGCTAATTCATGAATAAAAACACTTTGCAAAGGATTTCCTACCTCTTTTCGAATGTAGCAAATATTTTGTCTCTTGATTAATTTGGCCATTTCAGCAATAACATTTGAAAATTATTTGTTTATTTTAAATGTATCTAAAAACCTGCTTCTGTTTTGAATCAAAAACACTACTGACCCATAAATTTATCATTTGGATCCATTCTTCGATATATTTAATCCAATTCGATGTTTTTAGATACTTCTTCCATAATATTTTAGAATATTGAAATTGAATAAATATTGTGCTTTCTTCGGATATGCTTATTTCTTGCTGCATTGTATCAGCAATATTTTAACGTGATGGCCAGTTAAAGGTTCCAAATTTTTATTCATTAATAAAAATAACATGAGGAGGAAGATTGCTAAGTAGACGGAAGAACTTCGCTTTTTTATATTTGAGTGCTCGAATGTTGCATCTTCCTATTGTAACCACATAAATGCATTCCTGGAAAAAAGTGGTACTCTGAGCTGTATTTGGGTGTTTTCGTCAGCCAGTCTTATGACACCAATGTAGGAATCTTCACTATTTGTTTTTAAGATGAAAATGAATTAATAATTTATTTAAATTCAAATTTCTCTTAATGTATAATTTCTAATTATACAAACAAACTATTTTTTTTATATTCAAAGAATATACGATACATAAAGTGATATCTAGTACATTTCCCAATGGTCTACTGGTTTCGAGCTAATGGTTCTCTTGAGTACTATGCCGGGAGGCGCTCAGATTTTTCTGAGCGCCTGGTATGTGTAAAAAGTGTCAAGTTAACTCTGTTATATACTTATCAGATGCACTAGACTCAAATAAGTTTGTAAAATTTGATTTTAAGGCAAGAAAATAAGACGAATCTTTATCTTGAACATCCTTTCACTTGAAACCATGGAGATCCAATCATACCTCTGTGGACTACAAGTTCAACACAGAAACTGGCAACAAGCTATCAGACAACCAAAACTACTTGAAAACCTTAATTTCATTAATCAATATGTCTGATTTTATTCAAAGAATATACGATACATTAAGTTATATTCAGTACATTTCCCAATAGTATCCTAGTATACTAGCTGGTTTTTATCACTACTAGTTGGTTTTTATCACAATTTAACATACTCTATTTAAACTATTTAAAAATATTCGTAGTTATATCACTTTGCACACTAATCTTTCCATCCAATGCCCTTATGAACAATGCCTCACATATCACACGTAACCAATAATTATAAAAACTTTTCGACAAAACTTTAAAGTCGTACTATCCTATTTCACTTTTCTTTGCATAGTACTGATGAGAGCTCGAAACTAGTATACTATTGGGAAATGTACTGGATATCACTTAATGTATCGTAACCTATTTATTGCAATTATATATGAAAAAAGATGTAATTGAAGCAGATTCAGAATATCATGATGAGAATTGTTGAAAGATTAACAGATTTATCCTTACATTTCGTAGTCAAACACATATTACGTTTTCGTAGTTTCGGCTACTATTTATATTCTGTAAATAAAAGAGCATTCAGACTGTTAATCCATTTCGTTTTAGAATGGAACAACAGTTTACAAATTTTAGTAAAACTCACTTGTTTGTTTGTTAGAATCAAATTTGTAATTAATTAAATAAAACCAGTTGGCTTAAAACTTTGCATATCTATAGATGACAAAACAATAATTAAATTTCTCGATAAAAATAATAAAAAGATTAATTTAATAATAATTCAAAACAGGCTAATAAGCCCAAATTTGTAACGCAAATTAAAATTAAAGTAGACGAATTATTTTAATATTATAAATTTTTTTAATGAAAAGAATAAAATTATTTTAAATATATGTATAAAAACATTACAGCCTTCTCTTAAAAAATAGCGGCAACGCACTTAATTAAAAAATATTGTATGGTTGTAAGATTTACCTAATAGTATATACGTAAATTAAATGAAAAATGACAAAAAAACTTTAAAAATAAACTTTTATTAGAATTTATTAAAAACGAAAAATAATTTTTAAAACAAAGCATAAGTATGGTACGGAACTACTCAGTTATCCCTTTTATATAATAATTTGTTCATTCCGGTATTTTGATTTTTGTTATATCTAAATTTAATATTTAACCTGAGTAGTGTGGTTTTAAGATTTCCAAGCATAAAGGCTACCCGACTACTCCAGAACCCCACTAACGGGGAAAAAAAAATCTCACTTTGTAAAATGCAAAATTAGTAAGTAGCCTTTGTGCTGGGAAATCTTAAAACCACACTAATTGCATTTTTACTTTAAATTTTCAAGCGACTACTGAAGGTGGAGGTCTCTAACTGCAAAAATTTCAAACTGCAAAATTTAAATTTCTAATTTTGTAAACTGTGCTGAAATACTTAAATACACACTACTTGAAGAAAAATTTTATAAATTTCAAAATTTATATTTTTAAAAATATGGTAATTCGAGAAAAATATCTTGAAACAAGGAAATTTCAAAAGCTCACAAAGCAAAACATGAAAAAACTAAAATTCACCAAAAAATGTCTCACACTTCACACCTTTACCCTTCTGGAGGAGATTTACAAACTGTAAGTTCTAAACTTCCAGAATTTCCATGGGAAAACTTTCCAGGAGAGCATCATCTTCCAAAATACAATTATTTGGGTTGACGGGGGCTCAAGTGTGTTTTAAAAAATGAACATGCTAGTGTTTGCTAAATTCATTGTAAAATAATTAAACTAGAAAAATGGATTTAAAGATTTGTAATAAATGTAATTTTGAAAAATCAAATGAATCTTTTAAAACTATTAAGGGAAAAGAAAAATCCTATCTTTTTGTTATATGTAAAGAATGTGAAAGTATATATCATAAGTTATAAGAACAAAAATATAAAGAGAAACGTTTATTAGGAATAAAAAATTTGAAATCTACTTTACCAATAAATATATGTACAAAGTGTAATATCGAAAAACCTATAAGTGAATTTAGGAGTAGATTAAAGAGGGATTATAATGTTTATAATTCAGAGTGTAAAGAGTCTGAACGAAAATATGCACAAAATAATAAGGAAAAAATTAATGAACAGCATAAAAAACTATATAATGAAAATACTAAACTTAAATTAACTCATCGTTTATATGGGGGTATTAGAAAAAAAACAAATGGATTGAATTTCAATTTTATGAGGGAATGACTTGGGAAAATCAAGGTTCTTATTGGCATATAGATCACACATTATCAGTTTCTAGTTTTAATTTTGAAGATGAAGAACAAATAAAAAGATGTTTTAATTGGATAAATTTAAGACCTTTAAAAGCAAAGAAGAATTTATCAAAATCGAATAAAATAATTTTAAAAGAAATTTATTACAAGAAATTAAATCTCATTATTTTATGAATTTAGTAAATGCAACACATTCAAATTGCGGGAAACTCCTAAAGTCTTTTTCTACCACTTCATTAGAGAAATTTAATGAAGGAACTCGGGTAATGACCGATCCCAATGGTAAAAACGAAAAAGAATAGATGGACAATCGCAGCGCGTCTCCCAACTTCGTTATGGTTAGAATTTGGAGATTGTTTAGAGACTAAACGTTGGTGGAGATGAAAAGTCTAATCAGCTTTAATGATTCCTTAAGATATAGTCCTACTCTCTTGGAAACTTGAGAGATGTTTCTCTAGGAACTCGTTTAGATATAAAACTTGATGAAAAGGATAATCCTAAACCTGGAGAAGAACCAGTTAATAGAGTTGATCAAGCAGCATTAAAACATGACATAGCTTATCGTCAAGAAGATATTCGTTCTCGTCAAAAAGCAGGTATTGATTTGATTCAAGATTTAAATGATATTCAAAATCCAAAATTTTCTGAAAGATTTTAAAGAGCAATAGGAAAAATAGCAATGAAAACAAAGATCGCATTGGGAGTAGCGCAAGCGAATGTCTTTGAAGAAATACCAACAAACTCAGGCAATCAAAATACTACTCTAGCGAATGAACTACATAAAAATTATTGAAAACCTTAAACATATTTAAAAATAAAAGTTTTCAATAAAGATGATATTTGGTCAGCAGATTTAATTGAAACTGTAAATCCTAAAAATAATAGAAATTATAGATATATTCTAACAGTTATTAATTTGTATACTCGATATGCTTGGGTTTTACCATTAAAAACCAAAACAGCAAATTCAATTAAAGAAAGATTCGAGTTTTTATTTGAAGAAACCCATGATAGAATTCCAAAAAAATTATATGTTGATAATGGTAAAGAGTTTTATAATAAAATATTTTAAGAATTCAGACAAGAAAATAATATTGAAATTTATTCAACTTTTAATTCACCTAATGATAGATCAAATTATGGTTCACATAATCCTATAATTGAAAGATTTAATAGAACATTGAAAAATTGGATGTATAAAAAATTTACAGAACAAAGAAATAGAATTTGGATAGATGTATTACCAAAATTGATAATTAAATATAATAATAAAATTCATAGAACAATAGGAGTTTCACTAACAGAAGCAAGTGAGAATCCTGATCTAATCAAAGAAATTACCCATCAAAATAATTATGCTAATGAAGATTTACAAGAAAAACAAAAATTTAATATTGACAATTTTTGTCATTTCAAAAATTAATAATACAAAACCAATAACTTGTGGAATTAAAGATTTAACCGGTGAAGAGATTCTAGGTAAATTTTATCAAAATTAACTCCAAAAAACCATTTTTAAATAATTTCTATTAAAAATGGTTGATGAAATTATTGATACACAGACTGTTGATAATTTAGAAAAAAAATAAGAAAAATAATAGAAACAAATAAACCAGCAAGTATTGAATATGATGGCTAAAAAAATCATACATTAGTAAAAAGAAATTAGCAGAAATTAAACAGATTGAAGGCGAACATAGTGGTGGAATTTTACCTTTGGCTGCTTTATTACCTTTAAGATTTGAAGGAATTTCAGCAGCAGCTGGAGGAATAACAACTGCTGTTAAAAATTATAAAGAATCAAAGAAATTAGATGCAGAGATTGAGAAGATTAAATCAGAAATAACAAAACCAAAAACAGATACAAAAACAGCAAGTGGAATTTATTTAGATCCATATCAAGGTCATGGAATTTGTGATTTTATAAAATCTATTAATAAAAAGAGTCCTTCTAAAAATAAAAAATTAAAACAAGTTTTGAAAAAATTAAATAAAGGAAATATTCAAATAGAGGTTGGTGGTGATGGAATTTTTCATCCTCCTTATAAAAAATAAATAATTTTTCATTATTAAAAATTTTACTATTTAAAATGTCTTCTACAAGTGGAACTTCGTTTACACCAACTTGGAATAAAAATATTATGAAATTCAATCACAATCCTATTTTACCAAATTCTTTAACAATGTTGATAATTGGAAGTTCTGGTTCTGGGAAAACAGTTTTATTGTTAAAAATGATTCTAACTCCTAATTTTATAGACTATGATAATTTAATAATTTTTTCTAAAACAATTGATCAACCTGAAATGCAAATAATTTTTCATGGGTTAAATTCTGGTTTAACAAAACAAGATATTGTGGGATTATTTCAAAATCAAGATAAAATTCCTGATGATACATCCATTAGAAATTTATGTGAAGAATTATGTGAAGAAAAAAAAATGTGGGAAATTAACAACTGGGAAATTAAAAACTATTAATAAAATAAATATTACAATGAGTAATAAATATCATGATATAATTCTATGTGAAAAATTAAATCGAGCGAAGAAGAATTTAATAATTTTTGATGATTGTGTCAACTTGAAAAATCAAGAAATTATAGAATCTTATTTTACTCGAGGTAGATATAATAATTGCAACATAATTTTTTTAGCTCAAAATTATTATGATTTACCATCTAGAAGTATTCGCGGTAATTCTAATTTTTTCATATTCTTTAAATTAGGAAACAGAAATAAAGATATTATTTTTAATGATTTATTTAGTGATACTTTAGACAAGGAAGAATTTAATAGTTTTGAAAATCATCTATCTATAAAATATAATTATATTGCATTGAATAAAGAAAAAAATCAAGTATATGAATCTCAAGATTACTGAATTTTCTTGAATAAAAATGGTTAGAAATGTAAATGATTTTAATCTTAATAAATATATTCAAGATTGTAAATTATTAAATATTCAGCAAAATATTTAGAATGATGATTTAATGTCTAAAAGACTTTATGATCAAAGTTTTAATTTTATGGCTACAAAAATTGAAAAACCAATAATTGATGTTTTTAAAGAAACAAAAAATGAATTAATTTTAAATCAAAATAAACCTAGAGAAGTAAACATTTTCCAAGAACCTCGAAAAGATTTTCTATGGGATGGAGACCTCTGGTCGACTTTGTATAAAGATCCCAAGTTGATTCCTTTTCGAAGTGAAAAACTTTTCCAGGATATAGAAACTAAAGATCAATCAACACAGATTAATCAAGAATTCATAAAAACAAATTCATCCAATAAAATTAGAATTGAATGTAAATCATGATGTTATAAAAGGTAAAACAATCATGCCTCATGTTAGAAATATATATCTTCATGAAAAAGAAGAAACCACATTATCTGTTGGTGATAAAATGTTTTTATTAACCAAAGAAGGGAACAACACATATATAACATCAAATAATAATGGGAAAACATTTTTTACTAATGGATTGAAAAAAACAATTGAAGGAAATGCATTTAATTCTGAAGGGGAATTAAATGTTCAAATAAGTGTTATTGAAACATATGAGAATATAACAAAAGATATTAACTTTATTACAAAAAATGATTATTATAAAAAAATAAAATCATTTATTCAAAAACCACCGGGATATGGAGAAGAAGATAAAAAATATAAGTTAAAAAACAACAAGAATTTACTAATGAAGAAAAACAAAATATATTAAAAAAATCAATCAAGTATACAATTGAGAAAAAACAGGTGAAAGTATCGAGCACAAGCGACTGCCTTCGGAAACCAAATATTATTTTTTATCCGATAATCCTTGTGAATTATTGTATGAACTAAGAAAATATTTAGCTTCTAGAAAAGCAGGAAATAATAATTGTGAAAATCACATAAATGCAATTCTGTCAAGATTATTATCCAAGAAATTGATTGATAAAAAACAATATCTTAAATTTTCTAATTCTATAATTTTTTTGAATTCTTAAATTTTACATAATAAAATAGAATATCAATTTTCAATTTAGATAAAAATATTAAATTTTCTCATCTAGTAAAAAAGAAAGATTATTTAGAAGTTTTACCATCAACTTTATCTGCAGAAACATTAAATTCACCTGTAAATTTATTGTTTTAAATTAAACAATCATCAAATCCACTTGATATTTGCAATTCATTCATAAATTAAATTTGAAATTACAGGTGTTGATCCAACTGATGATATAACTCTTGAACATAATTGGTTTTTAAACTTATTTAAACAAATTTCAATAACTTTTGGATCAACAGAAGTTGAAAATATAAGATATCCAGGTGAAATGAGTTCATTATTACAATTTGTTATGACTGATGCTAATTTTATAAATCAAGATGGTGAACTAAGTGAATGGATTCCAGATACTGGTACTGGTGATGAAAATAATAAAGGATATAAAATTAGAAAAAGTTTTTATTCAACCAAAACATTTGATGGAATATATCCTTGAAAAAATATATTTGAATTCTTTCAACAATATAATAGAATAATTTATTTAATACCGTTTGAATTGAAAATGGAAAGGAATGAAGATTATAAAAAATGTTTTTATGGAAAAGCTTTAAAAGAAGGGGGTGCACCAAAAATAAAATAAAAAGATCATTTGAGGTTCCCTTAACAAATCAAAAACCATCAGTATTTTATTTATATTTAAAAAGTAACTATCCAGAATTACTCGAATCACAATTAATGTTTTAGAGGGGAAATAGTTCAAAGGAAATTTTAAAAATATTTGTTGAATACATCAACAAGATTGAAAGTGTATTATTTAAAACAATAAAGAAAGCGAAATTTAAATTAAACATGTCACAAGAATTAGAATTTGAAACAACTGAAACTTGTTGGATTTGCAACAAAGAATTTAATTCTGAAGAAAATAATTTATCGTTAAAAGTACGAGACCATGATCATTTTGTAGAATTTAATAATTATCGTGGTGCAGCTCATAAATTTTGTAATAAGTAACTCAAGAAACCATCAAAAGGTCCAGTAATATTTCACAATTTATTCAATTATGATATACATTTATTTATAAAAAGTTTAGTAATTGACAATAAAAATTCCTTCAAGATTATAGGAAAAGCAAAAGAAAAATACAAATGTGTAGAATATGGATGTTTGAAATTTATTGATTCATTAAATTTTCTAAGTGGAAGTTTAGATCAAATATCCAAAGCATTAAAACTTGAAGATTTCAAATATACAATGGAAAATGTATTAATTCCTAATAATATTCCAAATAAAAAATATTCAATTTGCTTATAAAAAGGAACTTATTCATACGATTATATTGATTCATTTGAAAAACATAACCAGGAAAATATTCTTGACAAGAATGATTTTGATTCAATTTTAAATGATTGTGGAATTAATGATCAAGAATATTCAAGATATATAGAAATGTACAAATTATTTCAATGTAAAAATTTATGAGAGTACACAGATTTATATCTAAAACTTGACACATTTATATTAGCTGATTGTTTTGAAAATTTTATAAAGAAATTTCAATTGAATCCATGTAATTATATTTTAACACCTTCTCTATCTTGGGATTTAATGTTGAAAAAAAGTGGTGTTATTTTAGATTTATTAACTGATGTTGACATGTTTAATATTATAAAAATAACATTCGTGGAGGAGTTAGTTCTGTAATGGGAAATAGATTAATTACTTCTTGGAATGAAAAATATCTTTATGATAAATATTCCGAACCAATAACAGAAATAGAAAATGATGATGAATGCAATGAAGTTTTAAAATATTTAAATGAAAAATCTGATTTAATTTACATTGACGCAACCGCATTGTATTCAGGAATAATGACACAATATTTACCATTTTAAAATTTCAAATGGGAAAATGTTACTGATGAAATTATAAATGAAATATTGTCAACACCAAAAGATTCAAAAATTGGATATTTTGTTAGAAGTTGATTTGGAATATCCAAAAGAAATTCACGACAAGACAATTTATTTTCCATTAGCGCCAATAAAAACAATAATAAAATATGAAGAATTGTCTCCATGGCAAAAACAAAGAAATGTAGAAAAGAAAAAATATTCAACTAAATTATTATGTAACCAATATGATAAAGAAAAATATCTTTGTCATTATAGAAATTTACAATTTTATCTTCGTCATGGAATGAAATTGAAACAAGTTCATAATATAATTTATTTCAATCAAAAACCATTCATGGCAACTTTTATTCAAGATAATATTAAAAACAGAAAAGAAGCAACATCAAAAAAAGATGAATTTGGAAAAATGATCTATAAACTTTTAAATAATTCAGTCTTTGGTAAAACAATGGAAAATATTGACAAGTATGTAAATATAACTTTATTAACAAATAGTTGTCAAGATTTAATAAAATATTCTAAAATGCTTGCAAGACCAACATTTAAAGATTGTGAAAAAAATTTCAAATGAACTGGTTGCTATTGAAATGGGAAATTATACAAAAACTTATAATAAACCAATGTATATTGGATTCAGCATTTTGGAATTATCAAAATTACAAATGTATGAAATTATTATGATGTTTTGCAACCACATTTTAAAAATAGAATATCTTTACATTTAATGGATACTGATTCAATGTTTTTAGAAATTAAAAGAAATACACATCAAGATTTATTTGATGAAATTAAAAATAATGAAAAATTAAATAATTTAATAAATGAATCTGGTGAATTATTTACTTATAAAGATGAAAAACCTGGAAATCCAATCCTATGTGTTGTTGCTGTCAGATCAAAACAATACGCATTGAAAATCATTAAAGGTGAAGAAAATAAAAATAAAGGGATTAAAAAATCTGTGAGTAAAAAAATAAAATTTAGTGATTTTAAAAATTGTATTGAAAATAAATCTGAAAAACAAGTTGAAATAATTCATAATATTAGATATAGAAAACATGAAGTTTATCTGGAAAAATCTTTAAAAACAACACTGAATAATTATGATGACAAGAGATGGATTCTAGATGACAGAATCACAACATGGTCCATTTTGATATTATAAAATTAAATCTCCTCCAGAAGTGTAAAGGTGTGAAGTGTGAGACACTTTTTGGTGAATTTTAGTTTTTTCATGTTTTGCTTTGTGAGCTTTTGAAATTTCCTTGTTTCAAGATATTTTTCTCGAATTACCATATTTTTAAAAATATAAATTTTGAAATTTATAAAATTTTTCTTCAAGTAGTGTGTATTTAAGTATTTCAGCACAGTTTACAAAATTAGAAATTTAAATTTTGCAGTTTGAAATTTTTGCAGTTAGAGACCTCCACCTTCAGTAGTCGCTTGAAAATTTAAAGTAAAAATGCAAGTAGTGTGTTACTAATTTTGCAATTACTAATTTTGCAATTCACAAAGTGAGATATTTTTTTTCTCCGTTAGTGGGGTTCTTGAGTAGTCGGGTAGCCTTTGTGCTGGGAAATCTTAAAACCACACTACTAACCTGGAATATTTAAATGTAATTTTTAGTAATTGAACTTGTGATTTGAAAAATTTTCATTTGTCGCAATTCAATTTGAATCCAACTGACTCAAGAGTTTCGATGATTGTTTGAATATGCTTCACATGTTCATCTTTTGAACTTGATTTCACAATGGTATAGTCCAAATATGCAGCAGAAAAATTAAACGGCCTCAATAAATTGCCCATTGTTCTTTGGAATGTTGCTTCTGCATTTCGTAGGCCAAATTGCATGTGAGCAAATTCAAACATATCAAAAGGAGTTGTTATTGTAGTTTTATGGATATCTGCTGCTTCCATCGGTATTTGAAAATATTCTTTTTTTAAATCATTGGTAGAAAATATTCATTTATTATATCTTCAATAAATAAAACTAATCAGTTAACAGGTTAATGCTTACTTTTATATTAATCTTTAATTTTGAACCTAATAAAATTACAGATGTGTTTAAATATTACTTACATTTGATATTCATGCTTATTGTGTTGTAAATCCGGGAGCAGAAATTCGATCATTATCGAAATGATTAAAATGGTGCAAATATTTCTGTTTCGAATGTGTTCAAATTTGAAAAAATTGTGAAAATTACAAAATTTTCAAAAAAATAATTTTTACTATTATTTTTAATTTTTATTGCATAATTTTAAATTTGAGAGTTTAAAAATAAAATTTATTTTTCAATAAAATAAGTTTTAAAAATTATTAATTGAAACTGAATTTGTCGAAATTTATTGTATAATTGTTGTTTTAGTGGCGTTGTTTAATTTAATAATAATAATAATAATAATAATAATAATAATAATAATAATAATAATAATAATAATAATAATAATAATAATAATAATAATAATAATAATAATAATAATAATAATATAATAATAATAATAATAATAATAATAATAATAATAATAATAATAATAATAATAATAATAATAATAATAATAATAATAATAATAATAATAATAATAATAATAATAATAATAATAATAATAATAATAATAATAATAATAATAATAATAATAATAAAAAAAAAAAAAAAAAAAAAAAATAATAATAATAATAAAATAATAATAATAATAATAATAATAATAATAATAATAATAATAATAATAATAATAATAATAATAATAATAATAATAATAATAATAATAATAATAATAATAATAATAATAATAATAATAATAATAATAATAATAATAATAATAATCTATTTTGTAATTTAAGTTCAAATAGTATATTTTTTGCTGAAAATTGACGTCGTGCTTGGTGCAAAATTGGCATATGTATTCTGGTCAATTATCCCTTTGAAAATTCACCCGTTGACATTTCATTATCAGTGTAATTTATACAATATAGAATGAAATTAAAAATCCTATTAGTAAACTTTTAAATTTTTTGGGGAACTTTCACTTAAATTCACGTGGATTTCATTTACGAGATGGGGTTTCCCTCACGCAGCTCGGTTACTGTCAATCAGTTTCAATGCAATTGTTGAAAATACTCTTTGTAAATTTATCCAAAAATGTTCACTTAATTTAAAGTGTAAAATACTTGATTTCAGTAAATTGTTTTGGTCAAATAATGACTTGCAGAAAGTGTCCAAGAATAAATGGTATCATACTCTTCTTTATGCCTCCTTTTCTACAATATTTCTCTATAAAAAGAAATTTTTTCGCAGTCATTATTTTACATCTTTCACATGGTTTTTGTTGTCATTATTTATTATAACGTCTTATTATATCAATTTGCATATTCCGATAAGTTAGTACTGTTGATGTTGTTATAATAATTATGGAAAGAAAATGAGTGCACTCGAAAAATCGAAGGTGAACAAAAAACATCAAAAATTATTAAAGTGCAAAATATATTAAAAATTTATAAAATTTGGAAATTAATATTGATCGAGGGAAATGAGTATGGTTGAACGCCAAATCATAAGACGAATCCAGTAATAATAATAAAAATTTAATGAAGGGTCCCTAGGAAAAATTATACCGAAAATGCAAATTAATTAAAGTTAATTAATTGGCTAATGGAAAGCGCGAGCTAATTGAAAACCCGAGGTAATGGGAAACCCGACCGATGAGGAAAACTCAGAGCGAGCGAAATCCCATGAATTAAAATTTTAAAATTAACTTAATAGGGAAATAAAAAAATATACAATTA
The DNA here is from genome assembly GCA_022537955.1 of Schmidtea mediterranea. Lineage (NCBI taxonomy): Eukaryota > Metazoa > Platyhelminthes > Tricladida > Dugesiidae > Schmidtea > Schmidtea mediterranea. The sequence goes on from CM039680.1 coordinate 73,226,474, forward strand.
TCCCAAGCAATTTATTATAATCTTGAATAATTGGTGCTGCCCCAATCATTCTGAGTGAGTTGTATTATTTCAATGATCCTTAAAGATTTGGAACTATAATTGTATAATTATAGATAATTATTCTCAGTATAAAAGGAGAGTGCAAATGAGACGAGTTGCCAGTTGGTCGAAGAAAGTATTTTGCAAACGAGTAATAGTGACGTAGTGTTGTTGAACTAGAAAATAATTAAAGCGGATAAATATAATTATCGTAACAGAAAGGTATTTGCCCGTTGGGTAGCCTTATCTAACAATAATCAGTAATTAGCAGTAAGAGAAAAGGGCAAATTAAGTGACAACTTGCATTTGTGATAAAATGAAATAGTCTTTCTGTGTTGGGTTTGTTTATTTATTATCCAAAGGACACGAGGAGTCAGAGAATTGACCGACTTAGAAATAATAACCCAACAGTACAGTCAGTGCTATGGGTAGATTATTTTGCCCCTAGACCAAGCTTATTTGTGTGCCATTTTTATTCATAAATTATTATTTTTTTAAACTTATAAAAAAGAAAACTAACTTTTTGGAACACTTAAACAAAAATTCAAAATTACGATTAATTTATATAAGCTTGATATACTGCGTAATATGACCTTTGACTTGACATTGACCTAAGGGTATTGCCACAGTAGGATACTACTCCACAACAGCTCACAAAGACCACACATTAAGTACGACTTAATGTACTGGTCACGGGGGAATATACAATAATAATTTGGTTTATATTGGTTATTTTTGAAGCGTAGAAGAAATTTTAAAATAATCATTTGTCAACTGTGTTAAGAAAATTAAGCTTGAAAATCCGTTGATTCTAGCATATTTTCTCAATAAAAAAATAGACAAAATTTAGTGTTAAAATTTTTTAAAATATAAAAACAGGTTGCATATTTTATAATAAATAAGTTTTAAGTTCATAGCGGAAACTTGAAAAAATATATATATTTATCAAATTTAGTAAATGAACCTTAATAAATAAATACTCAAATGAAAATCAACTAATGAAAACGTTAACTGATTATATTTAATTTAATTGGTCAATTTAGATAGAAAATATTTTCTAACCGTACATGTGTGTGACTTTATAGCTTTTGTATCTTCTATAGCAAACTTGATTGTTAATGCCGCAATTATATTATGATATCTATATTACAATAATTTTTTGCGAAAATACTATTTTGGATTTTAATTATTATTTTCCAAATCACTTTTTAATTAAGAAATTACGAAAATTTTAATAGTTACTAACTTCTATAGATGAAAAGTTGCAATTTTACAATACCAGAAACGATAAGGATGAGCAGTCTGCATTTTGTTCTCAATATTTTGCATAGTTGATGTATAATGAGTCCATTATACATCAAAATGCCATTATTTATATGTAGACCTAATAGGAAAGAAAATTTTCAGATATTTGAAAAAATATTTTTCATAATAATATTACTCAATTTGCTAGCTATGAACTTGTTTAGTTTTGTTTTTTTAATTTATCTTCGAAATATATTTTATTCGTATTAAAAATTTAGTAGCATTAGTCTTGGCGACGAAATTGATCATATTAGAAGAATTAATCGAACTTCGTTAAGGAGCTTAATAATAGGTTCATTTTAATATTTTCAATCCACATTGATATTTGGCTATTTTCTCTTTGATTCACTAATATCAATGTAATTCTTCAAACTTTGCATTCACATTGAACGAACATTAAGAGTTGTACAATCTTGATTGGAATTTATTACACAATCGGGTGATTTAATCGAGTAGTGAAAAGAATTGAAATTCTTCTTCAGCAGATCTATTCGGCTCGAAAGAGCATCATTTAAAACTTTCTTTTTCTTCATTTTAAATTTAAAGATTTTGTTTATTTTTAAAACAATTTCTTTTTAGTTATGAATTTACAATTAATTAAAATTTACGATGTTAATGTTAATTTCTTATTCTATTAAACACTAAGATTAAGGAAACAATCGTCAATATTCCAAAGATCACTCCGAAAATAAAAAAAAACATCAACAAAAAGCAACTGATAAATTCAAAGTTATAATTAAATAAAAATAGAAAAACATTAGGTTCAAATATTTAATCAAAATCCGGGAAGAATACCATAAATGTGATAATGCCGAGATTTAGCCGAATCCATTATATTATTTATTGTGTAGTATTTTACGAGAGATGCCACTTTATGTCTTGGAACTCCAATCTTTTGTATCTGACGTGGACACATCATACAACTTATTGTAATAATCTCATTTTTATGAGGTAAATAATTTTTTATTTATAATATTACAATTCCAACAGAAACAATTTGAAAAGCATTTTACAAAATTGGTTATAATTTTAGGTTTTAGCTAAATTTGAAGTTTTGCGAGCAATTATTTTTTTATATTGAAGGAACATAAGAACTATTGATGAAATACAAAAATGGTATAACATACTCTACTTTTAAATTTAAATAGTAATACAAAATGTTCTTTAGAAAAGGAAATTAATTTTAGATTTTTGTTTCTTGATTTACTAATTGAATAAAATCGCATTTGAAACCGAAATTCTTATGAAAAAACTGATACTGATTTATTTACATAATCTCTGAGTTTTTGTGAGTTTAAATACAAATAAAATATAATAAGGATTTGGTCTAACGTTCTTGAACATTAACATCTACTTATTGTATATTTATTAATAATATTGATAAATTGATTTCAACAGAATAACAATTTCTATAATAAAATTTAAAAAATCAATTGCATTATATTGTTAAGATCAAAAAGTGGGGGTTACGATCTTAACACTATTTATTTCTCTGACTCCAAATTTCAAAAACGTTAATATCAAATTATCAATTAATAATGAGCTATCAAATATAAATATAAAAAGGTCGGTTGTGGTCCTATTTAAATAAAATAACACAAGACAGTTAATTACATATGTTTTATTTGGTGTACAAAATTTTACACAATATTATATGTATGTACAATTTTAATTAGAATTGAAAGATAACTGGATCAAAGGATCCCTGCACAAATGGCCCACAAGAAGTTGATGGTCACTATTTCCAGCACAACAACTTATCTTAATTTTACGGAGGGTTAAGTAAGCTTTATTTTTTGGCTCTCCCCGAATACCGCGAAAACTGTCTTCTGCATTGGGTACTCTTTTAGGTAATTTACTTTAATTTCTTCTTGAGAATAATCTTTTTCAGTTCCAATTTTATTTTCTATATCGGCTCTTACAACCACTTCGGTTTTCTTTTAATATTTAACTGTTACTGATAGTTTTATTTATTTGTGGAACGGCCCTCAGCCCTAAAATGCTTTTCTTTTTATATAAAAAATTAATAATTTTAATTTTAATATTAATACTATTTATAGATTGACGTCATCAAGAACTCTAATTTAGTAATTTCTTGATGACGTATTTTTTAAATTTATTTCTAAAATCTATTTTTAGTAATTTAATTTTGTGACGTCACTTAAACGTCATTTTATTATTTTCTACGTCACTGTTTGGTGATGTCACCAAGCCAGCTAATAATAACAATTTTAAGGCTAAGAGCCTATCCCTAACAATATTATAGAGACATACATACTTACCTATGTGAGTATGTAATTTTTTTAAATGAATAACTTATATTATGGAAAGAAAGAAATTTGAAGAAAAATTTTTTAACACACAAACACAATACATAGTAAATAATAAAATAAGCCCTAGCTGCAAAGTAATTATTATTTTGATGAAAAAAATTCGATTACCAAAAAGTCGTATTAAGATTCCTAGAGAGTAGCTATCTTTAATTCTCAAATGTGTTCTGGTTTTCTGAACACTTAGGCAAGCACTGGCAAACAACAAAAAAAGTGAAAACATTCGCACTATAGAAAACTGCAATACATCAAAGAAAATATGTTTCAAAATAAACGTTGCCTACGCACTAAACTCTACTGCAAAGTACACTCAGGAATTAAAGAACATCTAGATTTTGCTTGAAAATCATCAATATACAGACATCTCCATCAATGCCAACCAAGGAAAAAAAGATAGTATTTCAATCAAAATCATATCCAAGTTACAACATCAAAAAATTTCAGATTCAAAGAGGCAATTCTTTCCTTAGAAAAACATTCAACAATCAATTCTATAGAGGAAATCCGTGAAATCTCCAGTGTGATCTGTTATTGATTTTGATACTTTAATATAAAGATTAAACAATTTTTCATTAAAAAAAATAAACACATACGGAAACAACGAATGATGTGTAAAACTGTTGACTAGTGTTTTAATAAGCTGAATCAAATTAAATATGACAAATTTTTGAAAGTCTTACAGGTTTTCAAAGATTATGTAATTAATGATACCTAATATTATTACATTCGACAAAATATTATTATATAATTTTAAATTCAAAAATAACTTTTATTTTAATTCTTAATTACAATTTTGTTTGCATTTTAAATGAAAATCAGCCTTTCTTTATTGAATGATGCATTACGTATTCAATGTCACCAAATATTCATTTTAGAACCTTTATTTATTAAATATAGAAATTTATTTTATACAAATTTAACTTATTGGTTTGAATTTTCTCCAAGAAGTCATAATAACGATAACTAAATTTTAGAAATAATTTTTTAAATTTAATTATACATAAATTTAATTATTAATATTATTCTAGTCGGTTATACAATATTTAATGACGGGTGAGCTTTTACTACTGGTGTATAATATGAAACTTGGAAAGCTTAGAAATATTTCAACAAAAGTAATTAGCAATGCAAATAAAGGATTAATTATTCCCCAAAAACTATAAATGCAGTGAAAAGTAATTCTAAAATAAATTACTACTTTGTTGTTTGGCTAAAAACCATTAGAGAAAACTTTTGTAAAACAAAAATTTCTGAAAACATTAAAACAAAATTTATAACTAAAATATTTGTTCCCATATTGCAATTAAACCCAGGATCAAGTATTAAAAATAAACTGAAATTTAGTTCATTTTATTTGTGATTAAAAAATATAACAAAAGTTTCGGTTGATGTAATGCACGATATTATAAATCTCATCTTCAACGATTCTTACTCCTCCCCAACAGAAATATCGGGGAACTTGTGGTAATCTACCACCAGAACACTTGACTGAGATAATTAGATTTACGGGGGACTTTCCCATTCACTGACAGAAGATTATTGGAAGCTTAATCCTCAGAAAATTGAGCGAATTAACCCGGCTTGAGATGGAGATCTCTGATATTATAAATGTGCACTCTAAATTTTTAGAAACTTTATTACAAGTAATTGAATCAGAGTTAAATCTCTAATCAACAAAATAATACCTTTATAATTCATGCCAATAGTAAACTCGGATCAGTATTCTTTACTGACTAGATCAGTTTTGGGAGTGCTCCATATTTCATATTAGCGCGCCATTTGAAATCCAATTGTAAAATAGAGTAAAGAGAAAAAATTAATGACTGTAATTAGTAAGAAAATATTCTCGTAAAATATGTTGACTAAAGTTAACAAAAAAAGGGTAAATAAACTATTTTTAAAATCAATAATAATAATAATAATAATAATAATAATAATAATAATAATAATAATAATAATAATAATAATAATAATAATAATAATAATAATGTTTAATAAGAACTTCGTTTGATTTTCATCACTGATTTTACTTCATTTTCCAATGAAATTATATTTATATTTATTAAAAAATATATTTGACTATGAAATTGATCACTAGGAAAAGACTGTGCCAAAAATTCGTGAATATCCAAAAAACATCGATATCTTTACAGATTCATAGTCAAATTTATTTTTTAATAAATGTAAATCTAATGTCACTATTATTATTATTATTATTATTATTATTATTATTAATAATAATTATTTTCAGGGCATACCTCAGATAAGCAAAATAGTTTACTCCTCAAAGTTTTTTTAAATAATTTTTTTGATGAATTTTTGTAATTTTATAAAACTCATTGGTAAATTTCTAAATTAGAATAATCAACTGATCATAAAACTGAAGTCACTTTGTGAATATAAAATAAAATACAATTTATAGAGATGACTTTATTTTGGTACTTATTGCATGAATAATCAACTTACATAAATATTTTACAGAGCCTGCAGCTACTCAGTTTTCGGAATCTCTGGAAAAAACAATTTCAAAAACATCGAAATTCAGTGGAGAAGTTACGAGGATGCAAGTGGTGAAACTATGCTGGTGTTTGAATTAGCAAGAAGCATGATTTTATTACATCACGAAAGAAATAAAATAAGATTGAGATACTAAATACTAAAATTTACTTAAATTGCAATTAAATAAATGTCTTTTACACGCCATTCAATTGTCTGCGGTACTATGTTACTACGTGCTACACATACCCATGACCAAATGATCAAAAATATGTTGTTTTGATGATGGATAAAAGATGAAATCGGACGACTGGTGTACAGCCAGTATTATTATTGCTACTAGCCAACTGCGAAGTAATGCTTTAATCCGAGGCTTCCAACAGATGCTTCATGAAAATGTTACAAGTACTCCGTCAAATTTTATTATGGTTGTTTCTTATTTTATGTATTTTTATAACATGAATAAATAAAAACAATGTCGATAGATTTTATTGTTAAATCAAATACTTTTTTATGAATTTGGTGCTCTGTAAAATTTTCTTAATAATCAAAGGTTATTCGTAACTTCAAAGTGTTTAAATACCATTGCTTTAACCAAACATCATTGTTTTTATTGCAGCGGTTTTTGTAAGGCAGAAGTCACCGAGGTCCAGGCTTATATATAGGACGAGGCGAATGTTTACAAGTAGTCACACCAATGATGATCCGCACCAGTCACTTTATTTGATTCTATAGAGATAGTATTAATTAAATTTACGATATGCTTTACGTATGTACGTTGTCTTATCCTTCTTTGCAATATGCAATAATATTTTTGTCAATTGGGTTTAGCTAATATTAGTTTCATGTCTTCAAAGAGCAGTCAATCTTTCAAATATTTCGTCATTTAGTGATTGTTTTTTGGTTTCCAGCTTGTTATTTGTTAGTTCTTTGTGCCAGTCACGTCGGTATCTCTCAAATGTTCAGTGACCGCCGTTCATTTGATACGTATGTGAAATCGTTTGAAATCATTTCATGACTTTAATATTTAAGTTATTACTTTGGTGACGGTACTTATTAGGCGGATACCCACAATTCCGGCTTAGGGGAAGGCTGCACAATATAAAGCCTGATAAGTGTGACTCATACTTACATAAATATTCTATGCTAGTCTAAACATGCATCGACTGTTTGGTGTTGGTTTTTAAAAAGAAAAATTCAATAAATTTAGGCATGCATCAGATGAGAAAAATAATATTTAAATAAGTTAAAAACACTGATTCACTGATGAGGATGGAATTGATCTGTCTGCAATTATCCTTCTAGAAAACGATATTGGTGAAAGATTGATGCCAGTCGTAACTATGGATAAAAAGAAGCAGATAAATGATGTGTATTATATAATTGTCTAGTCCAATTTTGCAATTTTTGTTCACAAATTCAATCTAGGTTGAGTTACAATTCAATGAATAACTGTGACAACTGTTGACAATTAAATATTCTACTATTAAAGTCATTTTAATGATACGTTTTTTACGGGTAATTTTATATTTTAACACTGAACTGTGATTTAGATTAAATTTTAATTTAGTGTTTATTAAAAAAAATTCTTTGAAAGTGACGTACTTTAGAAGGGGGTGATCCGAAATTTGTGACAGGAGGATGGAGGGGGTTCAAAGTGGTAAAAAATAGCGTGACGTAATTTATGGACAGCCCCATATATAATATGCAAATTGAACAAAAGCTCGTTGTCGCCATGGACAACTAAGCTATGAAAAAAAGCGCAAGCCCCCACGGTCGCTTAGTCTGCTTACCGTACAATCCGTAACTGGTTAATAAAAACTTTATTTTGACTTTCTAGAAACATATTTAGAAATTCTTATCATTTCTAAAACAGTTAATTAATAATAATAATTACTTTAATATCATTATCAATTTCATTGTTTCATTTCAAACTAAAAATCAATATTTTTATTTTTTTAATATCAATATGCAAAACTGATTTTTTTGCAAACACTTGAATTTTAAAATAAATATTAAAAACAATAATTTGAAATAAATAAAAATTTTGATTTGTAGTTTGAAATGAAAATTAAGAAAATTTATAATGATAATTATCATTATTATAATAATAAAGAACAGGGTAAAGAAAAAAAACAGATAGGAATTATAATATTTTTATTTATTATAAATTTCAAATTAAAATTTTACGGCGACAATTTTCTTTAGTTTTTTATTGGGATTAAAAGCGGTAAAATAAAGCTTTGTCAAATTGTTATAATATTTTATGTCCATTGAAAATATATAGGCTATAAAGAAATCACATTATGTGCAATTGTAACCGGGAATTCGAACGTGCACCTCACAGAGAATTTCTGAAAAATGAGATTTATTCATTGCCATTGGAGTGGAAAATGTGTGATTTTAACTGAAAAACCAATCGACCATGCCGCATTAGCATATATTTAGTAAAAGTAGAAATAGTTGAAGAAATAATGCGTATTGATGGAACAGGCGGTGAGCCACTGAACGCAGTGGATTAAGCAAAGAGTACTTGAAGAGTAACATATGTAGATAGGACAGTTTGTTAGGCATAGTGTTTATAACCTAAGTTGGGTTCTTCAACTTCTCTTAATAGCAAGCTGGTACCTGTGGAATATTGACACTCGCTACACTGGTTGCAGATATTCTTTTCCATATTGTATTTTGTTAAGCATTTGTTCAAATTTATTTAAAATTATTTTTACTCATTTAAAACAATTTCTTAATTTTTGTTTATTAAAATTTAAATTATGCAATTTTGTGTTTGTCAGGAGGCAGCAGAAAATGTTGAGTCTATGCGAAAGTTATGCACAATACCATTTGAAATATTTTAATAAAATTAATTTTACTCACAAAATTATTTCAGCTGACATTTAATATTTAGTAACTTTCAGTTTAACATCTTTATGCCGCGCTTACCACCGGTGGCCCACACTGACTTTCATTAAATCCAAAAATAAATCCAATAATTATCTTAAATTGAATAAAATTCCTAAAAACCTAAAGAAAATTAATTAACAATAAATTTAAAATAAATTAGCGCCGTCTCACAGTGAAAATCATGAAAATAGGCGTCAGCATGAACGTGTGAATTAACCATTTATACTTCATATCTTATCTAAAAATGAATTTATTCCTCTCACCTCACACTTGTATTCAGAATAAGAACAAATTAAAACATTTAACAAATAATGATTTAATTAAAAGATAACGCCAATAAAAAACTTTTCGTACGATATATTTCGATAGTATAACTATCATCTTCAGGTACTCAAAACCAACTAAAAATATTCTGAATTAACATTTAATTTAAACAAATTATTTTTTATTAATTTAATTTTGTAATAAATAAATATTTATAAATATATTCAAATAACTTTTAATTAATTTAAAATTTCATTTATATTATAACTTTTTAAAAAAATTAATGTAATTTAAAATTTCAATTACTTTAATAATATTAAAAAAAAGTTTTTTTTAAAAAACAATACGTAAACATGATTTAACATACGTAAACTATTTAAAAACATTCAGGACATTCGTAGTCACAGCACTTTGCACATTAACCTTTGGATCCAATGACCTTATCAACAATGCTTCACATATCACGCGTTCACAATAATTATTAAAACTTTTCAACAAAATTCTAAAATCAGAAATTCCTATTTCACTTTTACAGCCTCTATTGTGCTCACTAATATTGGTGAAACCCTTCAATCGACAATGCTCTAGAACTCGAGTACAGAGATGACGGGAAGTCTCTCCAATGTATGTAAATTGATAAACGAGATCAGAACACAATCCAACCGGATATAAAAAAATTGAGCCTAAATATGTGTTAGTATTGCCGTACTCTGAAGGTTTTACAAATTATAAAAGGAAGTTAAGTAAACAGATGGGAAATTTAGAATATAATTCGTGTAAGGTACGCAATATGTTTATTAATAAATCAAAAACTCCGGTTGGATTGTGTTCTGATCTCGTTTATCAATTTACATGTAATGGGTGTAATGCCACATACATTGGAGAGACTTCCCGTCATCTCTGTACTCGAGTTCTAGAGCATTGTCGATTGAAGGGTTTCACCAATATTAGTGAGCACAATAAAGGCTGTAAAAGTGAAATAGGAATGTCTGATTTTAGAATTTTGTTGAAAAGTTTTAATAATTATTGTGAACGTGTGATATGTGAAGCATTGTTGATAAGGTCATTGGATCCAAAGGTTAATGTGCAAAGTGCTGTGACTACGAATGTTCTGAATGTTTTTAAATAGTTTACGTATGTTAAATCATGTTTATGTATTGTTTTTTAAAAAAAAACTTTTTTTAAATATTATTAAAGTAATTGAAATTTTAAATTACATTAATTTTTTTAAAAAGTTATAATATAAATTAAATTTTAAATTAATTAAAAGTTATTTGAATATATTTATAAATATTTATTTATTACAAAATTAAATTAATAAAAAATAATTTGTTTAAATTAAATGTTAATTCAGAATATTTTTAGTTTGTTTTGAGTACCTGAAGATGATAGTTATACTATCGAAATATATCGTACGAAAAGTTTTTTATTGGCGTTATCTTTTAATTAAATCGTTGCCAAATTTATGTAATTATTTAAATAATGATTTATTTTATTTTTGTCAAATTATACATTCTCCCCAATATGGCTAATCGAACGCACAAGACACGCTCTTGGACCCAATGCACACAAACCAGATCCAGTTATTCAAAAATTAACAGAAAAAATAACAATAACAACATTAATAATAATAACAACAACAATATCATTAATAATTCAGACGTCTTACGCTTTCTAAATTTTCGCTTATTGTCAGCAGTTTGGAGCTGAGTCTTAGGCGCAAAATATTTCAAACATTTAGATTTGTTAAGTGTTCTGGGTATGTCAATGAATTTATGGTTAATGACTTAGATCTTTCTTTCGAGTTCCTCCACGATTAAAACACAAATCATTTTTTTTCAACTGTAATCAGTAGTTATTATTTGTCAATATTTATGTCATTATTTACATGGTTGGACTTAAAGTCAAAAACTGCCTGGGCTATCCACAAGAATGAATTAAATCAAATAATTAATTATATGAAGGAATCGAGTAAGAATATCTATTATATGTATATATTTATAAAATCAACAAAGAAACAAAAGCCATTTTAGCTAGATTGCCGAAGCTAACAAGGTTTTTGAAAGAAATTGAAAAATTGAACGGGAACGAAAGTGGAATTTGAAGATGTGGTATGTATAAATCAGTCAGTAGTACACGATGATATCGAAGAAAGCATTTCTAATAAAAGTGTGAGCAATGAAGATGTGAATATGTCTCCAAGAAACCATCGAAATGAAGAAAAGGAAGCTTCAAACTCTGAGACAAAAATGATTGTATTATCTGAATCATATCGATCAAAAGGTCTTTTTATACGGGATCCATTTCAATATAACCGTAGGTTTCCTAAGGAATATTATTAAAACTAATGCAAAATGAGGATATATAGATCAGCTGAACGATCTTTTCATAACTGAAAATGAAATGAAAAATATCACTACCAATTTTACGAAGATAAATTCAAAGAGAAAAGATCTTACTATTTAAAGTCTGTTAAGTTTGAGTCTCGTTTTTATGTTATTTTTTTTAATTTTTTATGTTTTATTGTAGTATATGAAATAAACATGCCCGGTTTTAAGCGTAGGCGACGACGGTGACTCTTTTCGCATTTTTGGAGGGCGGCCTTTTTTAATTTTTTACTTTTTAATTATTATTTTTTTGTTATTTTTTAATTTTTATAAACTGAATTTTTATTTATTTTGTTTTTGTTTAATTTTTTTTATTAAAATACAAATATATGTATTAAGTTCAGATATTCAGTGTTTTTCTATTTTTCTCCAATTTTGAAAATTATAACATTTTTTATTTTTGCGGCTGCAAATTCGCATAGCGCCTACACACAGAAAACTACTAGAACAGGGTCTGGAGATAAATATCTAATATATGTAACCTTTTTTGTTAAATAAAAACATTTATTGAGGGCATTATATTTCTTTTGTAGATGGTTCAAATTTTCATATCCCCCTACTGTTGTAGAGTGAGAACTTCCAACTTCAAAAGTAAACAAATAAATAGAGCACTGTGATTTCTTCATTTATTGTAACTGCAATGGCAATCCCTTGGTCAGTAATATCAAAGACTCGTGCTGTTGGTGATTTCAGTATTGAGAACAATTGGAACTATTGTAAAATGGATTTCTTGATGTGGTACCTTGCTTAGTCTGTATTTTAACTCTAATGCCAAAATCCGAGAAGTCTGTAAATACTACAAACTAAAAGTGCAGAAAATCTAAAAAAATATGACTTTTCAAATTAAAGGAGTGCTGTGTCAGTATTAAAGATACAATAAAACACAAGACCTTACAATCAAGTTTTTTCAATTCAAAAGAGACAAGGCTAGTCTTGTCAAGGCTCTAGAATCGAATTCAACTTCCCCATGATGATTTTCTGAGAATGACACTAAAATTCTACCGTATAAATAAGAATTTAGTATATCCCATGTTGTAGTTGTTTTTAGTCACTATGGCATTACAACGACCAGCTTTGTATGTAATAGTTACCATATTAAAATTTTGAAGATGGTGTAGCTAGAAAAGAAAATTTATTTGGAATTATCTTTAATCAATCAAGAATAATTATCTGACCTAGCTATTTTATTACAAATTATATTTCAAAAGAAATAGAAAACGCAAAAAAATTAAGTTCAAATTTCTATGTTTTTATTAATATAACATTTCTGCAAGCAATCATCAATTCTTTCTTTAGTGGATAATCGAAATATCTACAAGGACGGATTCAGGGGACGATTTAGACGATCGTCCACCCCTCCTCCAAAAAAGATCCTGAAGTTGCTTTCTTAGAAAAAAATATTCAAAATAAGATAATTGTCCTTATTTTGTGTACACAACTGTACATATTACTTATCAGAAAACAAACAAGATAAGAAAACAATCATCATATATGTGGGTTAATTTTTACTACTCAACCTAAACAGTGTAAGCTACACTGGATGCCCCAGACAACTTTAACATCAACAAATCGTTATTTTATTTTACTCTTATTAACGGGGTTAGTTTTAATCCCATTACACGGCTATTTTTTTGTGTTATTTTAGACTTAAAGGTGGTTCCATGTATATTGCAGTGAAAAATTGGAATTTTTCTGAGCAATAAAATATATTTAAAGTAAAAGGATTATGGGAAGATTTTTGAACCAGTGTGAACATTTTTCGTTATGTTGTTTTTACGCAAACATTTTAACTCTCTCATTTGTAGAATTCTTGTGAAAAGTTGGTTGGCAACAAAACTGATATTACTCCTCCAAGGAGGTGGCGATTGGAACGATCGCAAAAAAAACCTGGATCCGTACTTGCGTATCTGAATTTGTTCTAAAATTAAAATGAAACGTTGATCACATTTGAGTGAAAAGTTATCACTGAACTTTCGGGTGTTAAGAACGAAAAAAAATGTTACAAACTAACATTATGAACAAACATATTGTTTTTCATTTTATAATATGTAGAAAATTATCAAAAATCATTTTAATAATTACGAAAATTTTAAATTCGTGCTTTGATTAATTTTCTATGTTAATTCTGTTATTTTTATAGCCATAATTAAAAATCAGTAAATATTTGAAATAAATTCGTAATGAAAACCAATTACAGGGTTTTTCACTTAAAAAACTATTATTTCAAATAAAAAAAACTACTATTTCAAATAAAAATACTATTGTTTTAAACAGAAACTTCTTCCTGGATAAAAAAAAAGACAAATGTATTTACAAGAAAATTTTCATTTGAACCTCATTTTACCCATAAATAAACCAACAGTTCCAAAGTATCATCAAAAGAATTTTTAATCAGAACTGCTCTCTTCTTACCACTTTTAAAGCCTCACACCCTTAATAAACCCACTACAATCTTCAGCAGAAACCGTAGAACATCCAGTTAAAATGGCATTCTCAAACTCTTGAGTCGTATTAGAGTTTCTTGTTTTTATGTAGCTTTTTCATTTTGTAAATAATTCTTCAATGTCATTAAGATGGGGGCTGTTGAGAGGAAGCAGTAAAAGCTGATGGCCGCTTTGTTCAATCAATTCTCTGATTCCTCAACATTGTGGATACAACAATTATCCATTATTATTGTATTATTGTTCGACATCTGGTGTTATTTTCTTTGTCCTTTGATGTCTAATCTTCTTAGCATATATTCTTCCCGTTTTTGTAAAAGTATACGATGCATACTGCTTCATATTTGATATCTAAATCGTTACTTATTTGCATTGGCGATTTTCCGGCTTCATGTTTTGTGATAATCTTGCTTTTAATCTAATATGATAGTTGTTTTAATTATTCTTTATGTCAAATTGAAATAATTTACTTCCAAAATTATCAATCCACACCCTATATTACACCCATGCCCGGTTTTAGGCATATGCGGCGTCGGCAGTTGCCTAGGGCGCCAATTTACATGGGGCGCAAAATAGTTCTGGGAGGAATCCAATGAAAAGCGACCAAAAACAGATAATAGAAAAAATTTAAAAAAACAACCCTAAAATGGCATGTACAATCGTAAAAGGATTGAATGAATTAAGATACATTGTGAATTATACTACCACAATTGCAAATGTAAAAATAATTTAAGTTGTATATGATTTATGAGTTCTTCCCTCCATGTTCCGGCGTTTCATTATAAAGATAGCAAACAGTAGCAAAATAATATTTATTTATAATTTTCATTTTTATTTAATTAATTATTTTTTAAATTAACGGCTGCATTTTCATTACAAAATAATATTTTTTGAAATACTTGATAATGCCTATTTAGTTGGCGGAAAAAACAAAATACAAGGTTAAATTCTATTTAAGAGTTTTCATATTACATAATAAAGTCTCATACGTCACCCAAAACCCATTAAAAACATTTGATTTAAATTCATATCTTTAGATTTTTGAAAACAGAGGTTGTTTTTTTTTAATTTTTGCTATTATCTGTTTTTGGTCGCTTTTCATTGTAATCGACCTAGTTCTGGTTTCTTCGTCAATTCAATTAAATTTAAAAGTTTATAAACTTTCTATCTTTATATGGATATATATGTATTAGGAGCTTGTACATTTTTCCCCCAGGGGAGGAATGTACACCCCCTATAAATTTTCATTTTAACCCCATTACAGAATATGAACATTGAGGGAATAAATAATCTTGCTGACAACACAGCGGTTATACAATTCCTTAGTAACTTGAGGTTGTTAAGGAGTGTAATATACTGTCAAGGTTGTGAGAATATATTACGTGAAGTTAAATACAAGAGAAATAACGATGGTGTAGCATTAAGATGCTATAAAGTTGCTTGTATGAAAAACAAACCATATGTATCTATTAGAAGAAACAGCTTCTTTAATATATGTAAACTTGAGTTGTTTGCATTATATATATCAAGCTTCGAGAAGCTGCGAAGTTATACATGGAAAGGACTGGATATAAATTGGGTGGACCGGGTATAATATACCAGATTGACGAATCCATGTTCCGATATAGGCAAAAATATCATGTGGTGAGAGTACCACAAGGTGGGTCTTTGTTATCGTGGATATATCTAGTACACCTTCTAAATATTATGTAGAATTCTAATTTACACCCTATATTATATTATGTATATTTTTGCATTTGTATTTTTGTAACCAGTAGATTTTTTATTTAATATAATTGTTTTTTATTTGAAGTAATAGTTTTTTTATTTGAAATAATATTTTTTTAAATGAAAAACCCTGTATGTATAAAACTAAAATTATTAATATTTTTATTATGATAATTATTAATATTACATTTGTATTATTATTATTATTATTATTATTATTATTATTATTATTATTATTATTATTATTATTATTATTATTATTATTATTATTATTATTATTATTATTATTATTATTATTATTATTGATTTATTTTATTTAATAATTGTAGTATTTATTATATATTATTCATATTTCCAAAATATTTCTGATGTGCCAAAAGCAGCAGTTTATTTTTTATTTTAAACTGACAATGTTGATTGGTGAGATGTTTCAAAATTCAACCAATAGAAAAACGTAGTTGATTGTTTGCGATATTTAAGTAGATTTTGCGTTATTTCAATGAGATGAGTGGAAATTTAGCAATCAATCCTAAAGTCGAATAAATTTTCAAAATTATGGGTAGGTTACAAATATAAAATTTTCAAACATATTTTGACGTGGAAATGATTTTTTAGAATCTACTTTCGAAAATTACGAGTTAGTTCATCAAATGGTACCGAATGTGGCCAAGTTCAATGTTATTCAGATGATTGTCAGCTCGATTAGAAATCAAATGACAAATTCGACTTGCAAACCGATAGATATCATGAATAATAATCAAAAATTTGAAATCATTCGCAGAGCAACATATCTTTATTATTATTTTGTATCACAACAAGAACGAGTACCTTTTCGCCAGCCGTTGTATCCGGCCTGGAATCTGAAATTAATTAACTATCCGTCTCCTAGCACGTTCCCGTCGTTGTTAAATTCTGAAAATCCAAACTTTCTGCCAACAGAATCCATTGCTGATACAGATAGTGGTCTTCCAAGCTCCGACAGTTCTGGGAAATCAATATTCATAGTGAATTCAATATCTCACGAATGTCCCTTGTGCGGTAAGAAACACAACAGTTCAAGTGCTTTGAAAATGCATCAGCGGACCCATAATCCGCCATGTATTTGCCCTCAATGTGGCAAAGCGTTCTCTCGAATGTGGTTACTTTCGGGTCATCTGAGAATCCATACTGGTGAAAGGCCATATGTTTGCAATAGATGTCAGAGAGCGTTTGCAGACCGATCTAATTTACGAGCTCATATGCAAACGCATACGACTCGTAAACGTTACCAGTGTGATAAATGTCCCCGTTCATTTAGCCGACAGTCCTTGTTGCGCAAGCATTCATTACAGTGCTGTGCAAAACTTGTCGATGTTAACTAAAAAACTCCATGGAAGAATCTATCGAATTGTCGAATACTTTAACTAATTTTAAGTATTTGAAAATTTTTAATTTTGAACATGATTATAGATAAATATTTTCTGATTTATCTGCTTCGTTGTTTAATTTCAATATATTATTATTCATTTTACTAACATGTATTACAACCTGTTCTATGTAACCTTTTTTAGTAGGGGATCATTGAACTTTACCATTTATAAAAAAGATATCATATACCGTGATGCAGTCGTAGAGTCAGAGGAAATTACGCTGTGTATTTATCACGCATATACGGTGTTCAAAGTGTAACTTTGAAAGTAGTGTAATTTAAATTAGAACGTAGAATTATTTTTTTTTACATTTTTCTAGATATATATATCCCATATAACATAGAGAGATGAATCTGCATAAATCTCAATTGAATTCACTCTTAACTTCCTATCCATCGTTGAGAGGTGTCCTTTACCAAGCAAGATCTTTGGAAGCTTTGAAAATTAGCTGTTCATTGGTATTCATAAACATTAAATTTAACACATTTGAAATAAGCAACTCTATTCTCATTATCCTTTCATTGGTAAAAATATGGATAGAAGTAATGAAATGAATTTTTATTTCTAAAACAAATAAATATCATAATGAACACAAGATTTAAAGAGAAAACAATTTTATTTTAAAAATTCCCACAAGAAATATTAACAGTAACTATTATTACTCATAAACTGCTGATGGTGATTTTGTGGGTGACTTTAGGGGTGAATTTTGGTGTGACTTTCTCTTAGATAACTTTTTATATCTATACTCATAACTGAACAGTGAATTATTAGAGAAACATCAAGTTTTCTGCTGCTAATCAAGCAAATTATTCTAGTTTGACACTTAAACACGGAATTTATGTTAAAAGTTAAAGCAGTAATTTTGGCAGTGGTTGGTAAGAGAATGGTTAAAAGAGAGAAAAGAGACAGATAGAAATTTCAGAGAAACTCATCGCATGAGAAAAATCATCAAATGAAGTCACCATATCAACTGGTGCAATTCATTTGGAATTGTTTGCAACAAACAGAGAACGCACCAATTGTAATCCAACCAACAAAATTATGAAGACCCTTGAAAAATTAACAAATGTGTCTGGCATCGTGTAGAGATATTTTTTTAATGAAATTTTAAACAGAATATTTTTTTTCTTTTCACCATTTATCTACTTATATTATTAATTTTATTTGCTTCCACTGGTCTTTGGACTGTAGATGAATATTTTAAATTTATTTGACATGATTTGATATGATTTGATATTGGTATTTATAGTCCGGTGATTCTCAAACCGAGTTACAAAGATGATAATGTTAAAATATGATACGTTTATTGAGTTTTTGATTGCCTATGATTTTTTTGGAAAATAATGTATTGAGTAAGTAGCATTTCATATTTTGTTATTTCAGATTAAAGTTATGGCGTTTATTGTTCTACAGAGAGAGAAATGTATAGCATGGTTTGAAACGACCAAAAGTATTGCACTTGTACATTGAAAAAATGACACACCCGACTAACATAAACTGGTATTGTTTAGAGCAGTGCTCTATG
This sequence comes from Schmidtea mediterranea, assembly GCA_022537955.1. Taxonomy (NCBI): domain Eukaryota; kingdom Metazoa; phylum Platyhelminthes; order Tricladida; family Dugesiidae; genus Schmidtea; species Schmidtea mediterranea. The sequence goes on from CM039680.1 coordinate 73,245,302, forward strand.
TCCCCAACAATAGAATTTAAAAGTCAAATTGCCCCAATTTTTGAATTAATTAACAAATTAATTTACAAGCCCCTACTTAAAAATACCTTGATTTAATATATCTGATATAATTAAATTAAACAAAAACTATGAAAAGATAACAACTTTAAAATTTATTTGATTTCTTTGTGTTAAGATTGCTGCAGAGTTGCATTATGTCAGGAACAAACTTAGTCAATTTTAGCCTCAAATTCCCTCTTTTTGTGATGTGAAGGCTATTCCTTTTCTTTAGCAATAGATTACTAACCACATCCAACCAAATATGATGATGGGAATGGTAAGATTTTTTCTCTTGCGATTGTAGTAGTATATGGATTTATCAAATTTTAAAAATCCATTAATTTCGAAATTTCTCCAACTGGGGCTCTAGAAGTACTGGTTTAGAGTGTGGTTATATAAAGGCAAAAGCAATTGGAATTAGTCGAAAATCTGTCTGAAAAATGGCACCCATACTTCCTAGGTGAGGAAAATCATGTATGCCGAATTAATTCCGCAGTAGATGCGCTAACAAGGATTGGTAGACATGATGAGACAAATGACCGATACACCAGCTGTCACTGAGATAAATTCCGCTATAATTCAAGTTGATACATAAATCAACTTGGCGGAATTTATTTTTTGTGAATGCAATTCAGCCATTTTTTAAATGGCTGCTAAGTAAGTTGTTTTTTATATTGTTATATAACTTAAAGTTAAATTTTAAGAGTTGAATTATGATTTCATAAGGAAATATGATCATAATTCAAGCTCTTAAATATAACTTTGATCAACTATTTCATATATATTATTATAAATAATATTTAGGAAAATAAGTAACAATAACTATTTTCCAAAAATATGTATTTTTTCGGATATTATTATTCAAAAAATGTGAGTTAAATTATTTTTGAACTTATAAAAATTATTATGTGCATTAAATAATTATATTTTTTATACATATTTTGTAAAAAATCATCGATTATGTACACAAAATAATTTGGTTTATGATTATTTTTTAAAACTTACCAATATAATTTAAAAATTTATGCTTTTTTTAGGATTTCAGGTTTTGCTTTTTTCGACAGAAATATCTGAAATATTAGATTAATTTTAGTTTTAAGGGTCAATCTTATGAAGATACATCCTCATTTACTCGAAATTTCCTAGCAAAAACCTCAAAATTTAAATTAAAAATTTTGTGCGCCATTTTTCTTTCTAAAATTATCTCAAAAATGTCTATAAAATTATTTATTATAGGGATTTTTTCAACTTCGGATGGCTACATGTTAAAAGTTAGCATGCATGTTTTATTATAGGTTGAGTTAATGTGCATTATTTTATTTCTCTATCATTTTTTGTGTCTCTATAGTTTAGGGTTTGTCTCATTGACGATTTTACAAGCAACCTCAAGGTGAGTTGGTGTGTTTATATGCTATAAATTTATTGATTTTCTTTTATATTATAGGTAATTTATCTCAGTGACAGCTGGTGTAATATAAAAAGAAAATCAATACATTTATAACATATAAACACGCCAACTCACCTTAAGGTTATTTGTAAAATAGTCACTGAGACAAACCCTACACTATAGAAACTCATAAAGTGAATGAGAAATAAAATAATGCACATTAACACAATCCATAATAAAACATGCATGTAAACTTTTAACATATAGCCATCAGAAGTTGAAAAAACCCATATAATAAATTAATTTATAGACATTTTTGAGATATTTTTAGAAAGAAAAATGGCGCACAAAATTTTTTATTTAAATTTTGAGGTTTTTGCTAGGAAATTTCGAGTAAATGAAAATGTATATTCATAAGATTTACCCTTAATACTAAAATTAATTTAATATTTCAGACATTTCTGTCGAAAAAAAACAAAACCTGAAATCCGAATAAAAACATAAATTGCAAATTATATTAATAAGTTTTAAAAAATATCCATAAACCCAATTATTATTTTGCGTACATATTCGAAGATTTTTTTCAAAAGATGAATAAAAAATATAATTATTTAATGCAATTAATAATTTTTATAACTTCAAAAATAATTTAACTCACTTTTTTTGAATAATTTCCGAAAAATAAGTTATCATAAAATAAATCATTTCCTGAATATTCATAATCATTATTAATAATAGTGTACATGAGCTTTTAGATCAAAAATTATAATTATAAGTTTGAATAATGATTTAATTTCCTTGAAAAATCATAATTCAACTCTTAAAATTTTAAGCTAATAACTTTAAAAAATAACTTACTTTGCAGCCATTTCAGAAATGGCGTAAATCCATTAAATTTTCACAAAAAATAAATTCCAATAAGTTGATTTATGTTTCAACTTGTATTATAGCGGAATTTATCTGAACTTCGCTTGGTGTAATCGCATGTAATTAGAAAATCTGAGATTTTCAGATGAAGCCCACTTCCATAGGGATGGTAGTGACAACATACACAACCACCTATACTAAGTACCTTCAAAATTTTAATAAGTTCACTGATAAAGGTTTCAACGAAAACCGTTGTTTTACTGTCATCTCCAGGAAGCTATTCTTTATTAATGAAACCATCACAAGTGTCAACTACTTGAAAATTATGCAGCAGTAATTTTATGATTCCTCCAAAACGAACCATGATATTCATGCAAGATGTCGCACCAACACACTAGACACTTGCTATGATATCTTGGCTAGTCGACAATTTTCCCTTGGGTTGAATGGGATGTAATAATTTTCTGGTCTTCTCGTTTGCCAGATTTTACACGATTTGACTATTTCATATGAGAAATCATTAAAACTAAAGTTGCTAGCGAACATTTCAACTGTATAGCAAAATATCAGGAACGTCTTTAAGTTCGTTACACCTCTAACATTACATAATGTATTTACAAATTATAAGGGTTTAGAAAACCGACTGATAAATAAAGAAGAAAGCATTAAAAGTATTAACTATTTTATTATAAATCCTACGCTATATACTATAATAAATACATTGTATCATTCGTATCGGTTTTTTTACTTTTGAAGAGATAAAAGAATAAATTTTCAGTGTGTACATTGACTGAAATTTACGCTTTAACCGTAACAATTATCGATTGGGAGATGATTTACTTAATATTAAAAAAGTCTTACTTCTATTAAATATAAAAAGACTAAAAAATTATTTTATCAATTTTTATAAATTATTAAAAGAACTCAACACAAAAACATTTCGGTTACTATTGTAGAACAATAATGTGTAGGGAACTCGAACAAAGTATTTAAGATTTTGGAATTTCAACATTTTAATCAAGGATATTTGAAAACGTTTGAGATTCCTTGTTCAGCACTCAGTTAGATGCACCTTCAGCACTTTGTCAGAGAGGAAAGTAAGCTATAGTTTGGGATTTTTCAGGTAAAAGTAAGAAGTCGAGACATGACATAAGATTAATTACTCTTTGTTATTTAACTTTATTTAGTTCCCTGAAAAGAGTAGTGTTTTACTTCACTGTCATGCCTTGAAAAGACAAAACTATTAAACTAATTATACTTTAGTTGAAAAATTGCAACTCAGGGATCTCTTATATCAATTTAAATTTAGTCTAGCTAAATGAAGGAGGTTTCTTGTCTCTTTCATTTTTATCTTTACTGTTCCCTTAATTTTTAAATTTTTAAGGAATGAATCAGTTCTTTTGTGAAACATGTGAACTGATTCATCCCATAAAAATTCAATATAGGACTTGAAATGTTTTTATTGATGAATAAAAATTATATTACCACCGGTTTTCTTCCAAAATAAGACCTGTTCGTATAAAAAAAATTCGTATCAAATTTAATTAAAAAATAATAATTTATAATTTGATATAATATTTTCTACAAAATCTGATTCATAGTCAAATTTTGTAGAAAATATTATGTCACTTATAAAGTCCTTAGAATATTATAATTTGATATAAATAAAAGTATATAAATGAAATAAAAAATAAATGTAGATCAATGGTGAGATTAAAAAATAATATTTAAATTATTATATAAAATATTAAATTCCCGAAACGCTATTGTAAGGAAGAAAAATGCCAGTTCTAAAAACTCTAAAAATAAAATCTGCTTTTTCAATTGATGGATCTTGCAGCATCATCTCCGTGACTGTCCACTGGAAACAATTATTAAATCAATTTTTCACCGTGCAGAATTTAACGAGTTTATACAATCAAAAATCTTGACACTTGGCCCATCAGCCGCTTCCAGTGGTCACAACATATCTATATATTTATATCAATTTATAATCACTCTCCTCTCGGTTTCGTTAGACAACAGTCAAACCTTTTATGAGCACTGACAACTTGCTCATATTATGCTCAGTGGAAAGATGAATGACTTCAATTTCCGGCAGAAAAACTGGAGTCGGTGATTCCGTCTTTGTTTTGAATAATGAAGCCGATGAAAAATAATATTATTATTGCAAAATTTCGATATTAACTGGAGTAGAAAAATTATAATTTTTAGAGTTTTAGAATTTATAGCTTTATAGTTTCAAAAGACTTTTGGAAATTGATTTTATATTTCAAAGCAATTCAAAAATACATAAGTCCATAAATGGATGAAATCAGAAATTATTAGAAATTAGTGGAATATTGGTGCCAAATTCGGCAATCCATGATGCCAATATTAGAATCAGTATTTTGCAGCAATCAAGAATTCTGATTTTTATTATTTTAAATAAGTTTTATTTATTTATTTTATTACACTTCTTTACAAGTTTGTCACTGTTCTTTTCAATGGATTCAGATGGCGGGAATTACACATTCGAAGCTGGTACTGTGGGCGCAGAATCATAACTAGCTTTTCTAGTGCCCTGTGCAAGATTTCATTTTTGGGCCATAACCTAATCCTATTTTTTTCATCTATAAGTGTAAATTTTCCACGAGATCCGAATTCGTTTATTTTCAAAAAATTTTATTTTCGAATAATTTTTTTTGGTTTACCATTTCATGGCCCATCAGATCTCTGTGTCTATTGTGCTCTGTGCATGTCCAACTGTCACAACTTCCTAGTTACGGAACTGTGTTGGGGTACTTCAATTGACAACATATTTTCCTTTTACACATTTTTTATGTCATGATTCTGGGTTTGAATGAAGTCTTTTTGAATGCCATATGTATTTAGTAATTTCAAGGATGTCAGCAACAACAGCTAAATATATAATAATTAATAAATGACATAATAAAACATGAAACTTGTAGCAAAGGCTTATTATATAATTTAACTGCATGTGTTCCGGTCGACCTTCTACATAAATACTTGAAAACCAAAATTTATGAGGCCCCTTTATACTCATTTTTAATTGAATTCAATTTTTATTTCTTACAGAGCAAATTTAAAATAATTATTGATTTTTTTGAACTTTTTCCAGTTATTCAATTTCCTAAACCGTACAAATTTTATGGTAGCGATTAAAATTTATCCTATAACCTGTGTCCTGCAGTCTGTCCTCTAATCCAATGCTCCTCAACCGGTGTCTCATGGCTATCAAATGAAGAAATTTTTTCGGGGAAATTTTGGTGTGATGCGTCATGGAAAAGGTTGCGGAGCACAGCTGCAATAGACCTAACCATTCATAAATATCTTACTGATATTGTAACATTTTTCAACTGAAAATCCTCACAATTGAATAAATATTCCAGTCACCACAGCCTATCATTTTTATTGCTGCAATCGGCTTGAAAATGTTATCTAATTTTTATGTGAACTTTTAATAACTTTAAAACTATTTTTATAAAAGAGATCGAGTTAAAAATATGGAAATCATTAGGATTTTCCTAAATTATATGATTAATTTCACGTTGAAATAATTAATTTGAGATTTTCTATTGAAATGTTGAGTATGAGTGGCATATTGCTTACTTTATGACATACGATAATAATTTTCAGTGGAAAAACTTACATCTGCGAATAATGGACTCTAAATTCAGCAGGTGGACATGGGGACTATTCCGGTTTCCTTGTTAAAATTCGTGTTTTATGATTGAATTCAAGATTATCTTTTAATAGTTGTTCTAAAGAAATCAGATATATAAACTTTAAACCTGTTATATTCTCTATGTTACTTATAATAATAATAATAATGATAATAATAATGATAATAATAATAATAATAATACTAATAATAATAATAGTAATAATAATAATTATAATTATACTTTCTAATTTTTCATATTTTTTAAATTTTAACAAGCTCTTGTAAAATCCAAAAATTAATACATAAAACTATTAACATTTTAAATGTGAAAATTTAAAAGATTTAATGTTTAGAAAATATGTATGTTTTCATATTTTGTTTTAACTTGCTTAAATTTTTTTTATTTCAAATAACAATGGTCAATAAAAGCTAAAGCGAAAGATTTTCAGTTGAAATATTATAGCAGTAATTATAATTCGAATTAAATCGAGTAAGATTATTTCATAATCGAAAATTCTCTTTGAATATAATATGAGGCAATGGCTTACGATTGTTACTCATTTAAAGTATATTGTACTGGTCATATAAAAGAAATATAAAAGATATTTATTATTAAGTAGAATTTTATCCATTTTTATAATAACTAACTATATATTTAAGCATATAAATTTATATAGCATATCCAGTTACAAATAAAAAAAATCATAGAAGAAAGAAGTTTTTTAAATATTACTGTTATGAAATGCTCATTTAAATTTTTTATTAATTTAATTAATATTTTAAATAAGTAATTAAAAGAATTGCAGAAATTAAATTTGTTTTAATTTTTAATAGACAGATGTCTTTATTTTTATTAAATGTCAATATGCTGCTACATAGAAACTAGAATATCAATAATTATTATTATCATTATTGTTTATTTTTATTATAAAGATTATAGAAATTCTTTTAATTCATAAAATGGTTTTTAAATATTTTGGTGAATTCAATTCCATTATAGTGAAGTTGACTATTAAATGAGAAAATCTTGTTAAACAGCTGCTGCACTCTTTTTTAACATAAATCAAATTAGACATCCTTAAATAATGGCGGGTTACCGTTGAAAAACAGTGAAATTTGATTAAGGCCACATCAAACTCAGAAAAAGGATAACGAATGTGCGTCGATCGATTTTACGGTAGTGATGCTTATTGAATTAACTGAGAACAGATTCAACAAGTGCCTCTTTTATTAGACGTAAGACAAACTACTTGCCGGATGATACCGGTGGCTATCTCGCATCGGATTGGCTGATGCATAATGATCCCAATGACGAATTGATGAGGACTATTTGTTGAGAAATTTATAATCAACATTTATTATTATTATGAGATAAATTTAGTTTCATAAATTTCTGAATTTTATTTTCGCGCGTCATTTAGGAAATTATTAGCAATTTATTAAAATTTTAATAACAGGAATAATTTTCATACTCTTAACATGTAGATCAACCTCGAATTATAATTGAATTTAATTAAATGAAATTTTAAAAACTCGATTGAAACACTAGTAACTAGTGACTAGTTCATTCCTCAACCGATATATGGGGAATTTTACCTTATCGTTTATCTATTTTCTCTTTTTGTTTTAATCTTATTTCTTTAAAAAAATCAAATTCAAATTTGGAATAAATTTGACACATAAACATAACACATAGTAAAAAGTAGATACAGACTTTCAAAATATTCAGATAAATAATAACTCTAAATATTATCATGTTATAATTATATATTATAAATTTTAGTTTAAAATTAATCTTACTTACATTTTTAGAAATAAATCCAAAAAAATCTCATATTTAAATTCCTATAAAGCTAAATAGTCCTTATAATGACTGGTGCATAAATTTCACTAAAATTTCATTATTTTTAGTTTTTCTTATTGTTATCAATTTCGATTTAGTCATCGACCTGTATTATAAGTGGAGTGGTATTACGTAATTATTTTTTATGTATGAGGAAAGGCAAATCACGACTTTTTACGTTGCGTTGTTTTAAGCGATTATATGTGATATAAGTTTAATAAACGTTTTATCAGCGACACTTCTAATGGTTTGACAATAAGCGTTATTATTCAGTTGGAACATGTGTAAAATCGGAAATTTGTTTTAAACTATTAAATCACTTGAAAATATTTTGGATTTATTTGGCTTATTCGTTCTAAGTTTCTCATGTTGGATGATGAGTGTAGGACTATCACCACATTTATGTTAAATAAATATTAAAGAGCGGATTCGAGAAAGTACAGAGTCAATATGTACTCAAAAGAGCGATTTTAAGGGGCAGATCAGACAATCCAAATCCCAATATACTATCCTGAGACTGTAAGTATATATTTAAAAATTAAGTTATAATTGTAAATATTAATTATGAAATATATTATTAAAATAGTATTTTCATATTATCATAATGTTTTGTAAATATAAAATAATAAATTTAGTATATAAATGTGAATTGAATGTATGAAAAATGAAATCTGTTCTTGTGAAAATATCAATAGTTTACACTTAAGAAAAACTCAAAAAAAATATTGTGTGTTTGAATAATATTGAAAAATAGTAGTTTATTTGAATTTCGTGAAATTAATTATTTTCTCAGTGTTATTATTGGACGCTATAAATACAAAAGCTTCAGGAGCTAATATAGCGATCACCATGGCTTATTTTATTAAAGCGCCAAAAAATTATGACATTGGATCATATATTGAAAATTTTATCAAAGAATCCGAAAGATTTTTTGACATGATGTTGGGTTGGTTAGTGGGTTTAACGATCAACACAAATCGTAACCTGACTCCAAAAGGTTTTACGTATAAATCGATTAAGTTGACTGAGAAAACTCGCTTTAATTTTACAAAACGTTTATTTTCAAATATAAATACACAAATATGTTTTAACTGAGTTACAAGCTTACACAAAATATAAAACTATAAAATACCAAAAAAATGCCACAAGATTCTAAAGCAAAGATTATCGGTTATATCCAACCGTCCTCAGAGATTTCTAAGTGACGAGAGCTGGATTCTATTTGGTTATCTACAGCTTCGCTCTATGGTGAAAGGCAACAGAGGAGGGATACCCGAAATTTACGCGATATATTGCTACCAAGACTTGGAAACAACTTTTACTAATGTCTAACCTCTCAAATTTTAATGCAGTTTCCCTAGAGAACTGTTGCCAAATTGATGCCTCTCAAATTAAACTTTCTGGTAACTGTTACAAACGATTTAATCGCGTTTTAATCGATAACCGTTTTCTGTTAAAAGTAAGTAATTTGTCTCTTATAAATAAATATATAAATCGAGATTCGTTTCTATTACTTTTTCTTAAAGGCTTTCTTTATAATACTGCCTGCTTTATTCTGCTGGTAATTTCTGTCACAAAATTTTGGTATTTTTGATAAAATTCTGTTCAGCTATTATATAATGATCAATGATCGGGTAGGTTGAGTGGTATTAGTTTACGCAAATTATAATATTTCTACTACACAAAGTTGTAATGATTTTTTTTGGTAAAAATAAGCTAAATTTCAGTTCAATATATATGAAAAATTGAACTTTAAAACTATTTAATATATATACTATTTTTATTATATATATATATATATTATTTATTACTTAATTTGGATTATATTTATTTAGTAATTATTTATCACTTATATATATTTATAGTAATTATTTAATATCAATATTTAATATTTTTATTATCTTTCCTCGGGCAAATACATAGTAAGCCTAGGCCTAACCCTAACACTGATGTCAATTACAGACAAATTCAGAGGAAAATTTGTGAATGCATTTATATCAACAGATAACATAAAGAAATACGATTCAACGAATGAGAAACAGAACTACAGCAATAAACTGAGAAAAGCTTTTAAAATACCAATGAATTTAGTCCAAGATTTGAATGAAGCTCTACAATACCGACAAGGAAACGCTTCCACTAGTGATTTCTGTGAGAAAATTGAAAAACTAGCCGACACTAATTACATAAAGAAGAACAGCAAAGATTTTTAATTTTTAACGCAATAAAAGATCAAGTTTTAAAAAAGTATTTAAGAAAGAATGGCTACAAATCTGTGGAAGAAATCAAAGCGAGAATAAAGAAACATGAAAAGGTAAACAAAGAATTCAACAGAAACAATTTTACAATAGCAGCTGTTAAAGCAAATGTGAGATATGCTAGAAAGATAACAATTAATCAAATGAAAATATGGCAACAGAAAACAAACACAAAGTCGATTAGAGAAGCAGCCGAATATTCTGAATTAAAAGCGAGATTCTAAAACAAACGCTATGACGAGGGCAGATTCCTAATTAACAACCGGTTAAAATTCAAATGCTGGGCATGCCAAAGAGAGGAACATATACGTTTAAAGTGCCCAAATGTGAAATGTAACCACTGTCGTAAGTCATGTCAATTCAAACATCAATGCTTCGAGCTGCACGGAAGAATAAATCGCCAATTTCGGAGACAGTTGCTGCAATCGAGGATTAAGAAGGAGATAAACAAACATGCTTAAACGGATATGCACCACCATGAGAGAAGGTGATCGGAGTTATGCAGTAAGTGTAAAAGAGATATTGATGAAGGACAATATGTATGAATTAAATGATGATTGTTTGATTGCTGCAAATATTGATAAACATCTGTATATAAATAATAATAATTGTGATTGTGAATTGGATGCAGATTTGTATGGTGAATGGTGGAGTAATAAAAGGCAATTGGATTTTGTAGGGTTTGATATTGACTGTGATTAATTTGTTTATAATATTAATAATATAAATGTTATTAATGATATAATAAAATGCGATAAATTAAATGGTAGGTCGAGCGTGACAATATTTATTAATAACAATAACCTATGTTGTTTATTAGATGCATGGGCAAAGGTTAGCATAATAGATAGAAGCATGTTGACTAAAATTTGGGAAAATAATCTTGAAAAATGTAATACCAAATTAAGATGTGCTAACGAATCACCGATTGAGATAGTAGGTAAAGTTAACTTATTGGTTAAAGTTCGATGTATTAAAGAATCAAAGATGATTGAATTTATACGCACACATTTTCTTTTGATATTTCATAAAAACAAAGTCATCACACGGATTTGATTTTTCTAATTAATTATACACAGGTAGATTTTATTTTCTTTTGTAAATTTTAAATAGAATAAATATTGAATAAAACTGTATTTTCTTAGCTATTTATAAAAGAGAACCAGAGTTGATAAGTGTAAAATCAAACATAAATAGTAATAATTAATAAGTAAATATGGGAGACTCAAAAGTCATACAATTGTGAACTGGTGAAAGAAATGTTGAAAGTTAAAACGGGAATGATAAAACCTGATAGGGGAGGGTTTAGGTGTCAATTACCGTAGATTCGATAGCTGAATATAATACGGTCTAATGCGAGAGAAAAGAGTATATTTTGAAAATATATTTTGAAAGGTTAATAATCGTAGGGAAAATATGTGCGAAGGAGCTAATTAAACTCAAAGAATATATTAAAATGGATCTAAGAGGTCTAAATAGGACATATGCCTTACTTGGTAGCACACGGACCGATATGTATGTAAAGGCCTTAGCAGTTCATGTCTTTGTGAGCTCCTGACATCCATTCATTTGATACATTACCAACTTTACTTAGTTGCGGGTATCAAGTGGTTAATTCGAATGTTTTGTTGGGATTTTTAAGCGACTGTTGTTAAGAGCATGGGCATAGATCATTAACGATGCTCACGACATACCAACATTATTAAAGTCTCAAATTTAGTTTGATGTTTGATTCTTACATTTTATTCCTACAATTTATCTTTTTGATGCTGATCAGTTATTTTGATGAGTTATCCTTTCCATCAATTCGATTTTGCCGCTAAATGTTTTTATATATTTCTTTGTGGTGTTGGGCCAGAACACAAACGGCCTTGAAAATGTTTAAATGAATCGGTAACACACATGCAAATATAACATGCAGATTTAAACTCAAACCTATTAAAACACCAATTAACCCTACCAAAAATGCGAGAAAGAGAACAATTAAATATAATATTATAAACACAAAAATAAATTAAAAATAATAACAAAGTGCAACAAGATCCGCACGAAATAAATATAAACATAACACGAAAACCCAACAATTTGACCGAAATTTGACAATTTATCAAAAAATGCGAAATTTCATGAAAATGAAATAAAAATCAAATAATTTGAATTAGAAATAATTCAATTAAAAAATTCAAAAGAAAAATTGTCAAATAAAATTTCAAAATAATAAAATTAAAGATTAGAATATACCAGAAAATCACAAGGTCAAATTTTGTTTTACTAAATCAAAAAGAACACGCAAGGTTAGGGTCGTACAATAGGTATATATACCGATTAATTTTTACACAATCATCGGTTTTTAACCAGAAGCAGTATTATCAGTGAAAATCTCTAATTTGATGTGAGTGAGAGTATTGTTCGAAACTCTCTCCACGTCGCATCCTCGCAATCTCGATCGAGCTTTGCTTGGGTGTCGGCGTGGGGAGAGCGGTGTATTATTATTATGATGAATGTAATTATTGGGTAACTTATATTTCAATAAATTATTTAAATAGAATCAAAATTTTGTTTTATTTTGTCGAAATTTTTCCGGCCCACAGCCGAAACATACTGCAAGCTAGTAAAATCCCACATACAATTCGTAATCGTGTAAGTGCGTGTACTATCGCCAATGATTCGTGCCCGTGAAGGCTCCGGCGTGAGAACGCAGAAGCTGGAACGTCAATATCATTCCGTATAGGGGAAAAAGGGTGAAGGGGAAATAGTCTTTTGGCTGTTTCGTCGTCTCCCAATTCCCATAAACTCGACACAAACCACTGATAACAAACGGCTCAAAATTATCACACGAGTAGTCCAGTGGGCACTCATTAATTATAATATGAACACAATGCGCCTAAGATCAATTCCAAGGGAAGGTCACGGGGAACTAATAAAATGAAATCGTTGTTATAAACTTCTAGTATAACGGCTAGAGTCAATAAAACCACTTAAGAGTAAAAAGTAAAATAATGTAGTGATTATAAATATCGGAAATAATGATTTAAAGTCAATAAAATTTCTTAAATCAAATACGGTAGTAATATAATGTTTGAAATCAAATAGAATTGCTTAAGAGGTAAAGGTAAAAGGACATTAGTTGCTACGGACTCTCGATACAACGTTTAAAAACAACGAAATTATGTAAGAGAAAAAATTAAATAATGTAGCTTAAGGTCAATGAAAATTATTTAAGAAAAAAATTAATTGATGTAAATACGATAGACTCCAAACATGCTGTAAAAATTCATAAAATTTTGTGATAGTAATGAATAAATAATGTGGACATTATAGTTTTCCGATACAACATCCAAAGTTAATAAAACCTATTAAAAGTAAAGAATAAATAACGTTAGGGTTTTTCACTAAGCTACTTCAGATCAACGTTAACCCTCTCGATAAAAAATCGGAAAAGTAATTAGGGATGAGGAATAAATATTTACCAAGTCTTTTCGAACAATTTAAATTTCCAATCAAACTCCAAACGCCAAGATTTTTGATGTTTAAAATTTGATAAAAACCCCGAATCAAGCCAGCATCAATCGTAATAAAAAATATCCAACAACCTAAACTCAAATAAGTGATTAAACACTGGGAATCAACCTTTTGTTGGCATCGGCGATAAAATGATTCTTTAATAAGGTAAGGACCCATATCTTTATAACGCGACAAGAGTCTTATGGCGAAATCCATGTCCGCCGAATAGAGATAAGTCAGACGTTGATACTACTTATCTTCACGCAACTGATAATCTTGTTATAGGAAATCACTGAAATAAATAGACATCAAACCTCTCACCAGTAATTACCAACAAACATCTCCTCGCATAAAACAAAAAGGAAACATAAAATAATATACCCCGCCTTTTCACATCACTAAAACCACTCCATCCCTTAAATCAACCACAAATAACAACTTGAAAATATTTATTTAACGAAATAATTCCACCCGAAATTTGAGAAGTATTTTCTTTCACCAACATTTGCCCACTAGAAATTGAAGCCCTGAAATGATCAAAAGTTAAAAATTTGCAGAATCTAGTCCTCGAATAATACTTATGGTTATAACGATCTAACCAGAATAATTTGTCGATGAAGTTCGAGCGAGCCTGAAATTATAGAATGAATTAATAAGATAGAACCAGTGCAAATCGAAAGCCTACTATATACATCTGACCTGACGTTTATCTCTGAATGGATCGATGTGGATAATCTCTCATGCCTAACACTGCACAACTGAACTTGATAGGCGCACACCATTTGGATGTCACACACACGCACAATGCAGAGGATTTCCTTAGTAATATTGGTCGACATGACCTTTACAATGCACACTCACTGCGTAGGCCGAACCCAGCTAGCTCACTGTTTGTAGTCACACACATTCTCTCTTCTTCGATTGAAACACCGATCTATATAAGAATTGTCGAGAGGTCGAGACTAACAGTTGAATTTTAGAAAATTTGAAATGCATCGCCAATCGAACCAAGTAAACGAGAACACGACGTCCAGGATTCCGGACGATGACATAGTTCTAAACCCAAGATCTCGATCTTTAGGTAAATTTTTATTCCTGTGAATTTCATTGTTAACCTGTACGAGCTCTAGATAGAAATCTCGCAACACCAATCCCGATGCTAACTTCTGAGCTAGGAATGCCGATAACCATAACGATTTAAAAAATATAAAATTTGATACTGGAAAGACTGGTGTTTTATCTTGATTATTTTTGTTATACCAAACCCCAACCAGTAGGGATTATGCACATTGGAACCAGTTTGAGAGAATAAATGATATCATATCCGTTTCCGACTACCATAGTCTATATTCCACAAATTACACAGGGATTTTTCGATTTCACGTGATCCGTTAGCAAGGGAGACAAGATCCGAGTGTTATAACGATTTTAAAATTATTTGTCCCACGGAGATAATTAGTTGGAATGCTGCAACCCAAACAATTTTAAATGATTAAATATTCCGTTGGTTTTAATGATTCTCCAAAATTCCAGGTTATCGTTAAATTTGACACCTAAAATATATTAAAATAATTCGATTTATTTTCGTGAATATTATTTATCAGATAGAAGAATTTGTTTTTTGGTTTTATTTTCGTTTAATAAGTTCTGCGTTAATGACAGATGGCCATAACGTACTTAAGATCCTATCCGGTAAATAATGTCAAATAAGGCTTGATAAATCGGATATCATTGTCGAATGCATATAAGTATATTTTTAATTTTATTTATGTAAGTAATATTAAGGAATAGAGTTGTAGATAATTATAAATAAAAGGATTTAATAAATAAAATATCTTTTTCAAGTCAATATAAGTATCCTAATTCCCACTTATTTATGTAATACTAAAGAATAAGTATGTAGATAATTTTTTAAATGAAATGGTTTAATAAATCAAATACCATTATCAAGTTGAAATAAGTATTCTAACTCTCATTTATTTGAGTAAAATTAACAGTAAAAGTCCCGTTCATGTATACAATAAATTAGTTTAGAAAAATCAAATTCCACTATCAAGTTAACATTCGTATTTTAGACCTTATCCATTTAGCTACCTCAAATTAAGGATTCGATTAATCCTGCAAACTGATGAGTCTGTGTTCAATATTATAAATCTCGCCCACCTAGAAGGTTTACGTCATGAATGATATTCGAGTTACACAGGGATAACTAGATTAACTGACGGATTTTCCAATTAATGCGTTATGATAGTCATAATTAAATATTTCAGAAAAATTTCATTTCAAGGAATTCGTATCTGTTTGCGTGTGTACAATAATGTACACATAATTACTGAAGCATGACTGTATTTTATCCCTATTTATTGTTACGAAGCAACGAAAACGAAAGTTTAGCAACCGTTTCATTCAAAAATTCTTAGATATTTGTATGAACTCCAAACCCGGTGTTAATATAATTAATTACTAAATAGGAAAACATTACAACTTTTAATTTGTAATTATTAGATTCGTTATCATTAGAATAGGCAAATATTTTTTCAATATTAAATTTAATGATCCCATTTTTATCGAATTAGGAATTTTAAGATTTTGTTTTCCTTATGAAACAAAAATTCTAATCTGATTAAACAACTTTCATACATGACAATCTAAATGAAATATAACTGGAAAGTAATATGATAATTAAATGAATAAAATATGATATTTGTTATAATTAATATTACTTATGATTAGTAATTTCCATAAAGATTAATTACTAAGTAATTAAATGGTAGGGTTGAATTTTTACTCAGCTTTAGTGACAGTAATTTCGTTACTTAGAATATGGAAAATTAACTAACTAGTTAATTTAAACAAAACTTAAGAGATTTAATGCAAAGAATATTATATTTATTAGCCAGAGAAAAATATACTAAACATCATCATACGATTAATAATTAGTTCATTTTGGTTTTAGTTATTAATTAAATTAATTCATAATTACTGTTAGTTTAGTTATTAACTTTAAATTAGTTTATAATTAGAAGTGTCCGAAATGAATTATATTACAAATATGGTATTACAAATTAATGCAATAAAAATAATCATATGCTTGAAAAAAAACCTACAAAATCTTGATTCTTTTAGGTCAACGTCTTAACCTTTTCAACGAAAATGTAGCGAATAGGAAATAATTTCTTCTCCATAGAGTGTACCTAGAGTGCCTTAAAAAATTTTAAATTAGTTTCTTTTAAACGATTCGTGGGTTGATGAATCCCGGATCACAGTGCGTTTTCCCGCGCATGCGGTAAACCGTTGCCGTCAGGCAATGTGGGATGCGGGATTCATCGTGTCCCAAGTCAGGGAGACCAGAGCCGGTAGCCTACAACAAGCGGAAGATGTCGAGCTCCCGTTCGTTGCGATAAAGCGGGAGCCGGGTCGAAATCCGGCCAGGGAGATCCATGGCCAAGCTGAGTTCCTCCTCGCTCGTCTTGAGGAACATCAGCGACAGACCAATGAGCAAGTGGATCGCACAAGACGCTACCTCGCCAATGTGAATGACGACATTGCCGCGGGCCGGATTGCCAGCACGGACGGGTACGCCCCGCCGTACAACACGTCGTACAATCTCGACGACGAAAGATTAAGCATCCGTTCTACGACCATCAACGTGGTGGTTCCACAGAAGATCCTTCCCCGACACGTGAGAAGGACTGAGAAGCCAGCCGAAAAGCATTGCGAGCATCCTTACGCTCGACCGGCCCCGGAAAGGGATGCCTACAAGTATCACCGAAATCATCATTACGACTAGTTGCCGACAATGGGACATATTAGCTGATTATGAACGCCTAGTTAGGCGAGCTTGAAATAAAATGTTTTAGTTGAATTCGAATACTTCTTTGTTTTAAATTTTTTGACAATAATATCTGTAGGACCCTTTAACTAATTATTATGATTACTTAGCTAAATTAAATGAATTAATCCGATTTAATCGCACCCTTTTATAGATATGGAACCATTGAGAGTCCTACAACTAGAGTTAGATCACGCGCGCAGAATTAACAAAAGCTTTTACGAACAGATCGTGCAGCTGACAAAGGAGATACAGCAAATTAAAGCCACTTGGGTAGAGCCGAAAAAGGTGAAAACGCTCTACCAGAAGATAGCAGCGGCACAAAAAGGCTGGTCAGAGGAGAAGCAGGGCAACCAGAGCCTGAAAACTCAAATACGAGGTCTGGAGGTGTCCGTGTCAGCTTGTCAAGAAGGAGCAGCAGTGACGTACCCCCTCGTCTTCGCTCCTGCTCAGCTGGCGTATAGGGATACAACAACGGGTCCGAAGACTACGCCGAAGCCCAGCGGCCATCGACCAGGAAGGAGGGAGCGAGCCAAGCGCCGCGCTGCTCGAGCATAGACCAGCATGTAATTGTCGCCCCTTTAAAATATAGTTATGTCGTTCGTTTGATCATTTCTCTGTATTCTGATAGTCACTCAAATAGTACCTTAACAATAATTAACGGCCGTTCAGTAGTTAATTTATAATAAGTTGACCAAACTAACAAAGATGGGACCAGAGCAAATAAAGCACACACAGGCCTTCTAACGGTGGTGTGTTGAACCCAGCTTGAGGTCGGGCCAGAGTAGTTCCTCCGTGGCGCTCACCTTTGGCGACCTCAAAACCCATGGTTACATTACCAACGTTGCACAGCAACGGGTAGCCATTGGGCACGAAACATACTTTACATCTGGGGTCGAGGTAGTCAAAACCCTTAGCCCCACAGCGGAATGAAAAAAAAATTGGTTATTGACCAACATATCTAACCTACTAACCCAGCACTAACTTATAATGTTTAGTTTCATTAACAAATAAGAATCAATGAGGTAGAGTAAAGCATTGTTTTAAAACATAAATTGATTTGATGATATTTATCATTGACATATGAACATTTTAGGCAAAATTTAAATCTCGAAAGTCCCTTAATTGTTAATTATTATTTGATTCAAAATAATATAAAATTTACTCATAAATTGTATAAATGTGAATTATAAGAACAGTTTGATGTGATTATTTTCTTAATTAATTAAGAAATATTTTCAAAAACAATAAAAATTTCTGTTAAGTGAATTTGTTTGAATCTATTGTTTATATCATAAATTTATAAGTTTCTAACAAATGGCACCAGGTAAACCAGAGGCTGCTCTTGCCAAAGCTAAAGGTAAATTACATAATTTTGAATATTAAATTACATAACTTTTTTTATTAATTAATTAGATCTAATAAATGTGTATAAGTTAAATTCGGCGATTGAAATTTTAAGTGAATGTATGAAAGCACAAAAGAAGCAAAAGGCATGGGTTAAAACTCACGAAGAAGTTATGATGTTATTGGCTCAGCTTTGTGTTGATAATAAAAAGAGTCTGCAATTTAAAGAAATTATACATCAATATAAAAATATGACATTTCAAGTATATTTGAAATGATTAAAAACTGTTAATATAAAATTTTGCAGGTTATTCCTAAGTCATTAGAAGATGTAGTTAAATATTATTTGTCATTAGCGAAATTGCGTACTGAAGAAGCTCGGGAAAAGTCTAAGCAACTTGTTCCAGAAATAGATGATTTGGACAATCCAGATACACCTGAAAATTTAATGTTATTTGCAATCAATGCAGAAGGAGAACAAGAAAGGCAAGACCGTGCAATTTTAACCCCATGGCTAAAATTTTTATGGGAATCGTATCGTCAATGTATGGAGTTACTAAGAAATAATGTAAAGTTTGAAAGACTATATCATGACATTGCACAAGAAACTTTTGAATTCTGTCAGAAGTATGATAGAAAAGCAGAGTTTAGAAAGCTTTCTGAAATTTTACGCAACCATATGTCAAAATTTCAAAATAATACAGCTACAGGAAATACGCCTCAAACGCAAACTCCAGAAACTTGGGTACTGCATTTAGAAACACGGTTAAAAATGTTAGATTATGCGTTAAAATTTGAATTATATAATGAAGCTTTTAAAGCAGTCGAAGATGTTTGGAATTTATTAAACACTTCAAATATCTCAGCCAAACCAAGAATTTTGGCAAATTATTATTTGAAAACTTCAAACGTGTTTTTTGAATCTGGAACCTCTTATTTATTTCATGCTGCTGCTCTCCATAAATTGTTTTTTTATAGTCGAGAAAACAAAAAGAATATGTCTTCAACAGAACTTGAACAATTGGCACTGCAGTTGATTATTGCAACTTTAGCCGTTCCATTACCAAATAACAGAGAGCCTGTCGATCCGTTGTTAGAATCTGGAGAAATCACAAATCCAGTTAAGCAAAAAACTTTATCTATGCTATTAAATCTTCCAAATCCTCCGACTAGAGCAAGTTTAATCAAAGACATCCAAACCAATCACATTTATAATTTAGTAAGTCCTGAAATAGCAAATTTCTTCAAAATTCTCGAATCAGATTATAAACCGTTATCTATGGCCAAAGATGCTCCTCCTGTATTGAAATTGTTGCGTGAACATCCGGAATTGAATGTTTATTCTGAATTGATAGAAAAAATTGTGGTTAGTAAAACGTTGATTCAAATTGGAAAAGTTTACAAAACTATAAAAGTTACTGAGTTCGAAAAACTTTGTCCCTACGTAGAACCTATGAAGTTGCAAACAATCGTATTTAATCTAATTCGTAATTTGGAATTACCAATCAGAATTGATCATCGATCCGGTATTCTCGAATTTGATGTCTACACAGATTTGGGAATCAGTCAACGAAATGATACGGATTTAATTTCCCAGGAAATAAATGGGATCAGCACATTGGCCAGACAATTGTCAAAGTTTTCAATCGCTATTTATGAGGTTGCTGAGCATATCGGTTACGTAGATCTAGAAAAACAGCAGAGTCGTGAATGGGTACGCCAGTGTTGTTCTAGGAAGATCAATGAAGCTCACCAGGTTATGTTAAATAGGAAAATTTTGATTGAAACTCGTAAAGAAGAAATTGAAAGACTAGAAGAGGAGAGCCAACGAAAATTAAATGAACAAATGCGTATACTAGACGAGAAACGCAGAAAAGAAGAAAGCAATCGATTGAGAGAGGAACAAGAGCAGTTACAGAAGAGAAAAATGGAAGAACAGAGAGAATTGCAACAGAAAAAAATGATCAAGGCTAAAATTACGTATTTAAAGAGCAGCGATGCTGGAAATAAAGTTTTGAAAAACTTTACTGAGAAAGAATTGGAAGAAATGGATGAAATAAAATTAGTCAAAATGCAATGCGATGAAAAGAATCGATTGAAAGAGGAAGAAGACGAGCGATTTAGGAAATTAGAGCAAAAAGTTGATTATTTCCAGAGAGCTTTGAGACTAGAAGAAATTCCTAGGATAAATAATTTTCAATTGGAGTGCTATGAAAAGGCGAAAAAAATCTTTGACGACAAAGAAGAAAAGCGAAGAAACGATTCTCAAGAATTGCATTTATTGAGGCTGAGAGACAAGGAATTGTGCTTGAAAATCCAGTCAGATATCGAGGGTTACATCGGGTCGATTTTACAAGAAACGGATGAAAGCTATGAAGCGCAATTGGCAGAGTGGGAAGCCAAGAACGAGGAAATCAAAGAAAGATATCGGGAGAAGCGCATGGCTGAATTGGTTGAGCAGAATCGTCAACAAGACATTTTAATACAAAAGGAATTGGAAGAAGAAAATGAAAGATTGGAGAAAGAAAAAAGGGAAAAATTGGAATCTGCTCCGAAAGCTGGTAATTTTGAGATTATTTTATTATTGATTTCTTATCTGGTTTGCTTATTGTGAATGCAGTTACATACATTCCGCCACATTTGAGGAAGAAACAAGCTGCAACAAGTGGATCAGCTAATCAGACAACAACGGTTCATCCTATCCAAATTGAAGTGAATGCCAGCCGAGCGGGTAATGCGAGCCGCAATATCCCACCAGTCGATAAAAATAAGAAATTCAGCGGTAATAAACACGTTTTGTTTATTTGAAATTGATTTATCATTCTAGAATCAGACGGTGAATGGAACTGTGTGAAGAAAAAATAACGATTTTGAACGTATTTATGTTCTTTCAATAAATTGATTATTGTTCACTGCTGCTTGTAGAATTATTAAATTGTTCCCAATCAATGTTCTATTTGTAATGTTTTGTGGGGAATATTTTATGGTCTCAATTGTTATCTGTTTTGAATCCTGATTCCAGTCGATTACATTTTATAATTAAAATTTATAATTATTGTGTGTAAATTAGATCTTGATTGTTTCCGAAATCGTGATGCTTAACATAAACTGGGAATCTTCTTTTAACTTATGGCTATCATGAGCAAGGTTAAGTTTCATTTTGAAATCATTAATGCGTTAAATTCGTTTTTCTCAGTTTATCTGTCTTATGTTTACCGTATCATATGAAACTTGAACGTTGGTGCATTGGGTGGAATTAATTTGTTTAAGTCTGTAGCGGATTCATTTTACTGACGCTATTCAATTGACACACTCGCTCCTTCTATGGTCTACCTTGTCTCACCCAGACGCCCCACAATTTTGATCTTACCGCTATATACCCATGAGCAAGCTAATGTTGGTACCGTATATAGTAGCCGAAAATCTACGAGCACGTGAACCCCATTTCTTAGACTACTCATGATATTTTCGCTTTTGGGTTCCTGACTGACGATAGAAGGATTTACGTCTCCTAATTCCTCATGATTTCATCCATATTCCCACTGGATTTCTACCCTAGTGTTGGGCAAAAACTAAGATTTTAAATTGTTTATTTGGCACGATATCCGATAAAATTAGGGTGCGAAAAATGCAAATGGACGAAAAATCATCAAATACAGCCTAATTAGCATTAAATAATACAAAAAGTAGAAAAATACAAAAATTATGTAAAAAATAAATAAAAACATTTAAAAAGAATCGAAAAACATTAAATTTTAAGAAAATTAACCTATATCATCAAATTAGCTCCAAATTCATCGAAAACGCTTATATTCTAGAAAATAGCAATGAGAATTAAAATGCAATTAGAAAATTTAATAAAAAAGAATCATGAAAATCTGACAACTAGGGGAAAAGTGATGAAATATGGTAAAAACATGTAGGCGTTTTGTTTTACCGCATCAAAAAACATGCGTGTAAAACCCACTTATATAAGTCGATGCCAGATCGACATAATTTAATGATACTTTTAAAATAAAAGTTTTAGAAAGATTTGTTTTGCAGAATTGTACCAACTTGAAACTGTTTAAAGTAAGGAGCTTTCTGCATTTTGTTTTTAATTTTTTTTGTTGATTATATTTAATGTTAGATTCTAGTAGACGCAAATGAATTTTGGTTTTTTATTATTTTTATGCAGAAATTAAATAATTTTAGGAAATGCGCTACCTTATGTTATTTTTGATTTATAAATAGATGTAGGTGTATTGAATACAAATTTTTAAATAATATGATTCGTTTTCTTTATTCTCGAAATCTTAAATTTTCTAAAAACTTATAATATCAAAATAGTTTCCTCGCATCGATCAAGCCCCAAGGAAGCTTTGCTCCCATGGTGCTTGACTTATGCGAGATGCCTCATGACCGATCCCCATTATGATCAATAATATGAAATCATTAAAACCCATAATTAACCATGTATCTTAATCATTATTTTAATTATCATTTTTGATTACTATTATCCATAAATTGCTAATTATACATTCATTATTATTAATCATTATCATATTCCAATTGTTAACCATCTGATCGTCTACATGTATACAAGGGAATAAAATGAGGTACCCGTAGTGAATGGTAGTTCGCGGTTCAGATCTCCTCTTCAAGAACATCAACATTAAACCCTCATCGAGAGCGAATGACCACGAGGAAGGAGTAAATAGTATACAGATAAAGAAAGAAAAATATAAAGACTGGTGGGTTTCTGGGTGTTGGTATTTTGAAACTATATGGTTGTTACCCAGACAACCCCATACAAATATTCTTTCGCTTACCACTCGGCACCCGTTGCTAAGCAACGTTGGAACTGTGTTCGAGTGGGTAGATCGTCCCCAAAAAGTGAGCGCTATTACTAATGCTATAATTGACCGAACGATCCATGGGTCCAACGAGCTGCCGATAGAAGGCCTGTGCTCGATTTCGATTTTTAGGTTCCATTATTCTCCTATCTCTGTCAAATGTTAACCTATACTCTCATATCATTCATTGTTATGTCCATTCCCATAGTCCTTCTTATCGTTGTCCGTGTTGATGATTATTCTTTGGCCTGTACACCCTTTGTTATGTTAAATATTCACACATTATCTCTCTTACTCTTATCCCTATTATAACCACAATGTTCCCTATTACGTATTATTTCTTGCCTTATCATTGATACTATTATATGTATTACCTTTATTAATTGTTACTACTATTACCTTTATTATTATTTTTATTACTATATAATTACCATTACATCTATTATATTACTACTATTACCATTATTACTATTATTATTATCATTATTATTACTATTATTATTATCCTGATTATTATTATCCTGATTATTATTATTATTATTATTATTATTATTATTATTATTATTATTATTATTATTATTATTATTATTATTATTATTATTATTATTATTATTATTATTATTATTATTATTATTATTATTATTATTATTATTATTATTATTATTATTATTATTATTATTATTATTATAATTACCATTATCCTTACTATTATCATTATTATTATCAATTTTTTACTAGGGATCCTTTATTATTCCTCCGCTTTATAAAATATTTTTCTTGTATAAATATTTAGTTGTAATCCATCTGTATTTTTTCGGTTTTCGATAAAGTATTTATGTTAATTCGAAAAATTTTTGCAGCGCTCCGCCCTTATTTTACGGTTTTATCCTTATTCTGTAGTTTTCGATAAAGTATTTTCATCGATTCGGAAAATTTGAGCAGCGTTCTGCCCTTATTTTACGCGTTCCACTTTTACTTTACTATTTTCAATAAGTATTTTAATTACTTCGGAAAATTTGAGCAGCGATCCCCCCTTATTTTTTGATTCCTAGAGAATATAATACTAACAATTGAACAACATTCCACTTTTACTTTACTATTTTCTATAAGTATTTTGATTGATTCGGAAAATTTAAGCAGCGTTCCGCCCTTATTTTACAGTTTTTATGATAAATGTTTTAACTATTTCCAAATATTTGCGCAGCGTTCTGCCCATATTTTCCGTTTCAATTCAACATAATTTATTAAATCCTTATATATTATTTTAAAACATTATTTTTCATGATTTTGGTCGTTCGGATTAATCTTTTTCTGATGGCTATCCATTTTAACTGTTGCAACGATTTCGCAATTTTCCCCGCTACCCATTCCCTTTTTTGTCCTTAAGATCTATTTATGTTCATATCATATTTAATGAGTGCCCACTGGACTACTCGGTGTTAGAGATTTTGAGCCGATTGTTATTCAAAAGTTTTGTCGATTTTGCAGGAAACGGATGATGAAGGAGCAGCCAAAGGACTACTCATTTACCCTCCAATTTCCCCTATATACGGATAATATTGACGTTCCAACTCCTGCGTTCCGCACGCCGGAGCCTTCACAGACACGAAATCATTGGCGATTGTACACGCACTTACACGATTTACGATAGTATGTTTTATTTTCTAACTTGCGTTATGTTTTGGCTGTGGGCCGAAAAAGGAGTAAATGAAAATTACCAGATCCATTGGGTAAAAGTCTCGAATGCATGAAACAATTTTCGGAAATTTGTAAACATATAATAGAAATTAATAATCCATAATTCATCCTATATTGTAAATTCGTAAATTATTTCACAGTTGTGTTATTTAACATTTGATATTTTTATTATTATTATATTTTATTCAATTTTTTATTAATTCTGCCATCATGGAAAAGAGCTGTAGGAAGAAACAACGACAAAGCGGAAGAAGTGTCATGGAAAGCCTCAACATTTAAAAGAAAAAGAAATAGAAGAAAAGTAATATATAAAATAAAATGTTTACTTTGTTCGTTAAAAACTTTCATGTTTAATTAATTTTTTTTAATTTAATGATTAAAAGTTACTTACTAACCATCTAAAATATAGGGTAGACTGGGGGAAAGTGGACACACTTTCTGCGAATCAGCCGGTGTTAGCGTATGTTATTACTTAGGCTTACTGATTTTTTTGGCAACAATATCTATCTATTAGTAACTTATTTTCTGAAGTATTTTATAGTTTACTCCAAACCTGTCTCATAGAATTTATTTGTCAAAGCCAAAAAATGGAATGGGGTAAAGTGGACACATCATGGGGTAAAGTGGACAGTCCTAGAGAAAAGATAATTAGTAAGCACTAATGAGAAACCGTTTGTCAGTCACTGCAATTATAGCATAAATCTGATGCAAAGCACATTTCACATGTCCAATTGTGACAGCCAGGACAACAAAACCAGTCAACTGATGAATTGGAATATTCTTCATCACAAACTACGCAATTGTTACTTGTCCTTGATTCTTTCACTGAGACTTGCTTTGTTTTTTTAGAATGATGTTGACTTGGAATACATCGTTTTGCACGCTTTTTGGGTGGTTGGGGAAGGTAGCCATGTGAGCCATGGTTCACTCCTGAAGACGTTGATGGCACATTTTGAGGTAATGTGCGAAGATGACCTTGGGCAGATCCGTGCATTGGAGATTCAGCATTCGCTTCATTAAATGAGGACTGTGGAGCTTGTCCACTTCCACCAGAAGAATGTGAGTTATTGCGTTGGGATAACTTCATCATCATAGTTGGGGATGTGATGTGAGCGATGTGTTGCTTTAAATGAACTGGATTGGGAGTTTTACGAGGAGAAGGAGCGATGATACGAATTGCAGTCTGAGCTGGAAGGTCATGAGATTCGTGAAGCGTTGACGCTTGCTTTGTATCCGTGACGAAGTTTAAAGCCATCTGAAAGTCATTATTCGTTGTTGGATCACGACATGGAAATAGCCCACAATACTGAAAAGCATCAACAAGGAGTGACCTTCGTTCAGTACAAGCGGCCCCTGTCGGATTGAATACTTTATAAAATTCTTGTCGACAAAGTTGCACTTTGCTATTATTTCTGAGGAATTCAGCTAAATTAGCAGACCACTTGGACTTCAAACCTTTATTGAAATGAGTGTCAAGTGGCTGAAGGCGGTGGGTACTGTGAGGAGGAAGGCACACTAATTCGATTCCGACTTGACTGCAATACTCAACGGCTTGTGCAGATACATGCGAGTTGTGGCCATCTAAGAAGAGGATAGCTTTCTTTCCGATTTCGTGATTGCGATGACATTTCACCAAAAATATCCAAAATAGTGTCAAAGTGTCCACTTTACCCCAATTCAAAAACAACAACTTTAAAAACTTTTTTATCATATGAAACAGTAAAAGTTTGTAAATCTGAACATTTTCATTACAACTTTATATAGCAAATTATCAAATAATACCTTTTCTTGCTGATCCAATGATGAATTACACAATATTGTCTGCTAAAAATGTCAGCGTTTAAAAACACTTGAAATTTCACGAAACTTTTTTTGGGACTTTAATGTGGAAAAACACGACTTAAAAGTTATTTGTTAATTCAATATTGATTAGTTTTAAGTAAAAGGGTATCTATAAGTATATTTTTAGCGCATAAATAGTTGTAGGCTAAAAAATTTCATCGGTAGCATAGATTTCTTTATCAAAACAAAATTCGCAGAAAGAGTGTCCACTTTACCCCACTCTACCCTACTCAAAAGTCATCGAGAAAATATTTCGGATTAAAAGTATATTATTAAAATAATAGTATAAGTTGAAATGGTTTACGAATCCCAAAAATTTACATTCAATGAAATAAAACTGACATGTTTTAAAAAATCTTTTTACTAGAAAGATCATTTTTACTTATATTACCCTACTTAAAACATTAATTTAGCAAAATTAAAAATAACCAATTGAAGAGAAAATAATTATTAATAAAACATCAAAATCTCCATACCAAGCTGATAAAGATCCAGAAGACATTCTCAAAAAATCCGACGAGAATGGATAAGTTTTCTTTAAATTCCGGAAAACAAACCAAATTTAAAAATCAATAAATAAAATGGGTAGAAAATAATTTAACTAGCTCACCCGAGTTTGCATGCGAAATTATGAAATTCCGTTCTAAAAATAGAACTGAATTTCTTATTTAAATCGATAATTTTTAGAGTTTGAATTCTGGGATTTTAGGGGGAAGGAATGCGAAGTTCATATTTTGGATAATATTTTCGATTAAAACAACATTATTAGGATTCTGTACATATGTTATTGTATTTATATCCCTCGATAAAACGGCTGAAACGAAAATATCAATTGATAACAATACCAACAGGAAATGTGCATCAAATAATCATTTTATCGTCAGCACCTCTTATCCAAACCTTTTCGAACAATTATAAAATTAAATCGTTACATGATCTCGTATAATTCGTTTATTTTTAACATTTTCGATATTATTTTAACATAAAATTGATAATAGAGAGACAATTAAAATAAGCATGAATACCTTCTATTGTAGCTCATGAACCCAAACTTTTTCTAAAGTACTAGCCGTCATGGCAGTATGGCTCAGCTTTTACTAGAAACCGCCCATTGGAGTAAATTTCCAACGTCATTTTGACGGGTACTCAACGGTCTACTGGGAATTTTCGTTTGCTGTAGAAGTTGAATTTGGTGGTTTCGACTTGGGGAACTGGGTGATACTGCATGAACTAGCGTGATGCTCATTGGAAAATATTTAATTTTAAAGAACTGAATTAACTGAATTAGATTAACTGTTTGATTAAATGGAACAATAACTATGTTAAAGTTTAAAAATATAAAAATAAAATGGACTCTAATTGAATTATAATTTTATTAATTTCAATTTTAATAATAGTTTATTGGAAAAATGAATATTGTGGAGAACCTCCGTATAACGGATTTATGCACCAGTTCGCCAGTTTGTAAATGTTGGTAACGTTGTAAATGGAAGTAATTGGAAAACTATAAATTTATTCGATTTTCAAAAGGATATAACAAGCTATGTGGTTTCGAAAATAACTGATAAAAAGTGAACAAATTTTAATTATGAATGAAAGGCTACATTCATATCATCGACAAAGATATAAAAAATTCAGCTGAGCAATGTCCATTAATTGAAGATTTAACTTTATCAGAATGTGTCAATTTGATCAATGAATCGAGTGTCAGTATTACTCTGAATCAACGTTCCCTCTAAGCTGCGCGCGTGCGCGCAGCACCACCAGTACCACCGCGCACTAAAGTTATTTGCCTCGCAGTAAACGTAAATTAAATGCAGTAAACTAGTGTCACCTTAAAACTCAAAAATATCCCAAAACTCAAACTCCCTAGAAAAAATTTCAAGAAATTTAAAATCCCTAGAAAAAGTTTCCCAACTCAAAAATTTCTCAAAACTTAATATTCATAGAATCTTTTGATCTTCCGCCCGTTCGCCCTCGCCAGCCCTTCGGGGGCTGGGTTGGAAGCTTGTAAATTTTTCAAATTAATTTTTTAATATTCATTCAAGAAAAATATATTAACCAATCATATTCTTTCTTTAAAATATTCTTATCAGGAATAATATAAATAAACACACATTTCAATAATTATTATTTACACCTGATTCAGTTCATTAAAAACTTCTATAATAGAAGTTTTAATGAACATTCAACTACGATTATGATTAATTTTATGAATTAGCCATTTTTAAAATGGCTGACAGGTAAATCTTTTAATAAAGTATATTTTAAGGCTTGGATTGTGATCTCCTATATTTATGAGATATTCAAGCTCCTATATTCAAGCTCTTAAATAATACTTTTCATCAACGTGTATTTTAAATTTACTTTTATTAATTTTCTTTTCGTTATTTAGGAATTTATGCCAATTTATGTAAATTAATGGAATTTTTTTTGAATAAATATAAGTCCTATTAATTGAAAACTAAAATTTATTAAAATAAAATTTATTATTAAAAGTTTCTATATTCGAATAAACTATTTCTCTGTTCCTTGGAAATTCGTTTTGGCTGCCATCTTCTTTACCTTTTGAAAAATCCAAATTTTTGATATTTATTGATTTTATGAAGCTTTGGAAATTTCCGTTAATTTCCCAAATTTATAAAAATCTTCCCCATTTTGAATGATATTAATGATTTGGATTTTTTAAACTTATGTTTTCCGTTTTTATAATCTCCTCATTTGAAGGTTCTGGTTCCATTGCTCCTGGTAAATTGCAAATGAGGTAAAAACTCAATTTATTTTAAGTACAAGTTAAATATTACATTGTTATTTCTTCATATCCTCAAAAACCTAGAGTTTCGATGGATATTTTTGAAATATCTGAAATGTTGTAAAAATATTAAATTGATTGAATTTCATGAAAAATTTTACGAAAT
Source organism: Schmidtea mediterranea (assembly GCA_022537955.1). Lineage (NCBI taxonomy): Eukaryota > Metazoa > Platyhelminthes > Tricladida > Dugesiidae > Schmidtea > Schmidtea mediterranea. The sequence goes on from CM039680.1 coordinate 73,275,339, forward strand.
TATTTCTCAATTTTCTCTACAACTCAAAGTAGAGTTTTTGGTATTTTTTCAAAAATTTTCGGCTTTAATTTAAAAAAAAATTGTCTAAAAAGTTACTAAAAACAGTTTTATATAGAGTTTTTATTGAACTGAACATTTCTACATTTTGAAAGTTTGCATGCATTATTTACTATGTATTATGTGTTTATGTTTAAAAAAGATTTCTTCGATTTCCTTCCTATAATATAAGTTTTTATTTAGTTGAACAAATTACATGCAGACACGGGTAAGTATGTATGTCCCTATATTATAACATTATTGATTTTTTCATTTTGTTATAGGAGTTTTTAATGAACTGAAACAAAATATTTCATCAACATGTTAAATGGGTTAATTTCAAACAAAGAAACTGATGAAGTTATTAATTATCTTCAATCTCTTGTAAATCGCACAGAAAAAATAGTTGAAGATATTCCTATTGAATACAACATTATTCTAAAGTTAGAGACAAAAGAACAAAAGAAAAAATTATTCAAGGAAATATTTTATGAATTACTTGATGAAGTTAAATGGTCACGTATTATCACAAGTTTCATGCTCATGAAACATATTTTAGAAAAATAAACATAGATTTTGAAAAATATTTTCAGTGGTCAATAGTAGTATATTATTATTATTTAGGTTTTTGAATCAAGAATTTCACCATGGGTTGATTCCATTGGTAGATGGAGTATGATGAATGAACTCGCTAGAAAAGATAGAGTATGAAGCCAAATATTAAAAACTAAAGAGTTTATTAAAACTAATGACTGGATTAGCAATTACATTTGTTTATATTAAGTTATGTCAGAAACTGTAATGTTCAAATATATGTATATATATATATATATATATATATATATATATATATATATATATTTCTGTTAAATAAACAAAGATTTATTAATTATCACAACTTTTATCTTTACGATGCGTGTTTCATATTCATCACATTGATTTAATTACTTAGGATTATTTCTGGATTCGTTAACTATAGATTAGTTTCTTTCATTTCATTATCCTGATCATTAGAAAATTGTTCATGTTGATTTTCTTGTTTAGCTATAGGTTCATTAACTATAGGATCTTCAATATACGACATGATTTCAGAATATTCATCAATTTCAGACAAGTTATCAGATTCTGTATTACTCCATGCATTGGTTACTGAATTCATCATGAATTCTCTAATTTTTATTTCAGATAATTCTTCTAATTTTTCAATTAAAAAGTTTATTATAAATTCTAAATAAAATATTTATAAAGATTTCAATATTATCATTTTACCTTTTTCTTCATAATTTTAATAATACAAAATGTAGGTATAAACAAAAATTATTTACACATTTTTGTATATTATTATTTTTATTATTATTAATAATATTATTATTAAAGATGTGTCTTAAAAGTCAAAAATAAAACAAAACTTTATTAATTTATATTACATTTTATTAATTTGTACAACGTTCATCATTATACTTTTCTTCTACCTTCACACTCTTCAAAATCGGCTTGATTCGGTCCTTTGTTGTATTGTAACCTTGAATCAAAACAGTTATCATGCCTGTGATTATGCTCGTATTCTCTGCATTGGGCATAACATCTACATCGCATTTGATATACAAATCGTCTTCATCATCAATTCAAATATCTTCGTTCATGCGATTGAAAATTTGCTCAATATCATCTTGTCGTCGAATTTGATTTTTGAAAATCTGACGTTATAGTAACATCGTTCTAGAGTAACTTGTTCTTATTAATAAAAATGAATACAGATAAATAAATAGAATTAAATTTACTTTGAAAATATATATAATCGGGAAATACAAATAATTTAATTTGTATTGCATAAATTCCATATGTTTTTGGTGTCTACTCTAATAAAGAATAGATTTTCCAACGACAAGGTTCTTTCTTTAAACTTTCTTTTGTAATTTTCTTGTTTGTCATCATCGAAATTTCTTCGTTTCATTGTTCCTAAATTAAATATATAAAAAATTAGTTATAAAAAATTTAAAAACTACCATTATTTTGACGAATTAAGCTAGGTTTCTTTTGATTCGTTGAGATATCACTAGTGCTTTGGTGATCCATTTGAAGTTATATATTTTACAATGTTTTGAGCTGTCTATATGTTTTATATATAAATTTTAAAAACAAAACCATAATTCGATGAATGTCGTCGGTTCTTTTAATTGAATGGAATTGTTTTACTGGTTAATTTTAATAATAGTAAACTATGATTAGTATTGATGTAGGTTATGACAACTGTTTACACGAATGACGATTTCACTCACGGTTAAACTAATTATTAATTCGCCTTACACTTTGATTAATTTATATTTAATATTGTCAATTTATTCAATAAACCTAATATTAATAAATAAACTTTTAACTAAAAATAATAAGATGATGATAATAATAATTTATTGAATAGTAACTTTTTAATCTTAAATTATATTTTTACAAGTATTAAAAAACTTTAAAAATAAAAATTTGATGTTAAACATTGAAGTGACCTACATATTATATATGGTCTGTCCTGGAGGTGACACTAGTTTTAAGTTGATTTATATATAGAACTGCTTATCAAAGAATTTAAAGTCTAAGATGTTAATTTCTGAAACAACCAAACTAAAATAAACGGATCTGTCATGCAGGTGACACCAGTTTTTTAGGTAGTTTTATATACAGTTGTTGTTCAATGAACCAAAAAAGATCTTGATTGTGAACAGTTCCTTAGAGAAAAGTATGTGTGTTAAAAATTTTATATATTCTTGATCTACATAAAATTTCGGTTAGGTCAAGAACATCTTTTTATAAAGGAGGGGTGTCCTGGAGGGGACATATCATATTACTCAAGTGGACTCCAGTCTAAAGTAGCTGAGTCTAAATTAAGTAAAAGAATCAATTATGAGTTAAGGTTTCATTATGTCTTGTCGACTCGACATCATTCAGTTATTAAATATTTTATCGAAATATAGAATCTAGCTTAACGGTTTGCGTACCCTGTGTGATGTTTTGCACCCCAGTTAAAGTTTGACGCTATGGTATATTCAAACCAAAAACACTACAAAGCCAGAAATTTTATGACTTTACTTACATTTTCAAAGGCAACATTTATGCTAATTTCAAAATATACACCATACACAGAATTGTTTAACACGCATGTTATAGTGTTATATAACCTGTGGGGTGTATATTACCCCACAGAAACTACATATTGTTCAGTCGCACTTTTCGTTTATTTCATTATTATTAGATAGCAAAATCGCTGCTATTATATTCCCGTCAACTTTGAACCAATCAAGCTGAATAAAATAAAAATATTATTATCAAATCAGAACGCTCTGAATCCAAACATCTTTGCAAAATGATATATATAGTCAAATGATTATGATAAATTTAACAAATAATGATCACGAACAAGTAGGACATAAGCCCACTGTGTGTTGCACACAGATAAGTTTTCCACACCGATTGCAGCTCCTTGCGTTTTTCTATCTCCTTGTCGACCACAAAATTCACATCGTCCTTGGCTTTGTGAACGTTCCCGCACCACATCCGAAAATGCGACTCCGACCGATCTCATTGCTTGTTTGACAGTTTCACGCAACTTTCGGTGGTTTTTTCCTTCTTTGAATATATTGCAACACCATTTCATATCCAAGCTCTCGCTTGTAATAGTAATGTTCCTCTCTAAACAGTTTCATATTGGAAATAATAGCGACATCCACGCATGTGAAAAAATGGAATAAGGTCACCTTCTACATTTGCGCTTTGCCGAAACATACGTACAAGTTTATCTAGTTTGTCGACGACAGACTTCGTTGAATTATAGTATGGCACAACATCTGGTTTGCCATCACCTCTGTCCACCTGACATCCATGCATCGTCGAAAGCAACACGACCGGCTTGTTGGACTCGTCCCAAAATGAACAAATAGTTCGGTTGCCATTGTAGTAGTGCTTGTTGTCACCTCGATTTCGATTTGTTACACATTTTGCAACAGGCGGTATCTCTCTTTCATTGTGTCTCAAAGTACCAACCATTGTGGTATTTTTTTCTAAGAGGCGGTCAGCCAATGCAAAGGTTGTGAAATAATTGTTCATTGTAATGTTATGGCTTTTCTCTAAATACGAATAAGTCAACTCCATCGTAACAGCTTCGCAAAATGATGTATATTTTTCGATCACGCCATGGGCAAATGTACCTTGCACAATGTAAACAAGGCACTGTAGAGGCATTGCATTTTCAGCGTTCATGAGCCAGAAGATTTTGATGCCAAACTTTCCTGCCGTAAATAGATAAAATAGCCATCAGTGAATGGCATATTCAGCAAGACGCACACACGCATATATTGGTGGGAGTGCTGCTTGGTTGAGCGGAGTATTGTGATGGCTACTGATGATCCCCACGGGGAACACAGTATAACCAACTAATAGTAGCAACATAAAACAGCCAAAACCACCAGGTTTCAGCTTATCCGTATGGATTATGCCTACTCTTAGGAGTGGTTGGTAAAACCAAGATTCGGGACATACCTGGTTTTGATGGGATGTACTGGTGAAAACGGACACGTCTATAACATTCAACCAACATTTCGCCGATACAAAGATGAGGTCCGGGTCGGTAGAACTCGTACAACTTGCGGTTGATAATGTCAAAAATTTTGCGGATTGGACTCAATCCAGTTCGAAATCCTTGCTGAGAGAGGAAAACATTGTGAGCAGCTTGCCTGCCTTGAATTGATCCAGTTGTTGTCCAAATTAATCCAGATGATGCAAGAAGATTGCTATTATCATTATTCTCCACTGAATCATCGTCACTACTGGATTCAACGTTTACGTTCTCTTCATCAAGCAATTCATCTTGTTCTTCAACATCATAAACTGTACTGTCATCTTGTTGCGAAGAAATTACTTCATTTACGTAATCATCTTTTTCTAATCCATTTTCAAACTCATCTTCTTTTTTGACAGGAACGTTATAAATTAAAGCATTTGCCACAGTACGAGCGTTGGGGAAATTGACGTTTAGACATGGTTTGGCCAATAATCAAATTATGAATAGCTACTTAATATCTGTCGTTATATACGTGTCTGTGAAAGCTGTGTGTAAGAGTAGTGTATGTGTGTGAATATACATGTGTTTTCTATTATTTATTGTTTACAGTAAAAAATGACTCATCACATTGCCGCCATCCTACATCACCCTGCACAATATCGCTATTTAAATCACTTCATACAAAGTGCAAAGAACTGAGGATGGCGTAGACCATTCTTGGCGACTTTGAATATGTACTTTGACCAACCAACCTTTGCAAAGGACACTATTCTCTGCATCTCGTGTACCGTTCCTTATAAAGACAGTCATCAATTCCTCAGACACAGTAAAAAGTGACTCATTACATTGCCTCCTGTGTCAACTAAATTTTCTATTGCCATTATAATAATCATATGATGTTCATTGATAAATTCAGAGGGTACACGAACCGTTAAATATATAATAATTTTGAATTTTTTAATTCCCATAAAATAAAATGTCAAATAGAAAGTTAGACAAAGAATAAAAAGTTTCTATGAAACCTCCTCGGAAAAAATCTGCTGTTACGTTTAAACTGTCCCGGGGAAATGAATTAATTGAAACAGAAACTGTTGAATCGAAATTTTCTAAATGCTTTGAATTGGAGAGCGTTTTTAGCTTTTCTTTGGAGGAGGGTGTCGTGTGCAAAATATGCTCAAAAGCAAAATCTATTTGTGATTTTGCTACCGGTAAATCATGGAAGCAATAGAAAATGAATTTTTCGAAAAGAAATCTTACTCATTCATTTGAATTCGTTGGCAAAATTGAAACGACTGTATTCTGGTACTGACGTATGAACTCTGCTGAATGAATTCGTCATTTATAGGCAGCTGCAAAGAGAAATCAATGATCGTCAACGTATAGGTTTGCAAGTAAAAATTCTAATAGACAATGTGCAGCTAGCAATTTTGATGAATTCTTCAATGCATTCGATACAAGAAATTCATGATCATATAGCGAAGTACGTTATCGTTCCAGAAAGCTGGAGAAACAAAAATTATGCGTTTGAATTTGTGTAATGCATCAATGCTGTTGTAAAAGAGACCGTAATATCTGAAATCCGTGAATCTGCTTTTCATACACTGGTTGTGGATGAACGCACAGATATATAAGTAACTAAAATGCTAATTATTTACAAAAAATATCGCCCTGTAGCAATGACAACACACAAAACGCATTTTACTGGAATTGTTAAACTAAATGCTTGCAATAGCAAATCAATCTTTACAGTAATCAAAAAGTTTTATCGTGAAAACTATTTGGACCTAAAGAAAATCGTCATGTTCACTTCGGCAGGAGCTTTAGTTATGATCGGCAAGCGAAATGGGATTGCTGTTTTGCTCCGTGATGAAGTCTCTGATTTATCCTAGCAGACTTAGGCATAGACGATGCCTGTAAAAAAATGACATTGGCCATTTTTCTTTTTGACCTTACGATAATTTTCTTTTTGGTTTCCACTTCCGCCTATGTATTTTCTAAACTTTATTTTGACCTGTTTTGGTGGTTTTGTGTATTCTTTATGTTTCAGTCTGCTGCTGTAGACTTTTTGTAATTTTTATTAATATTTGTTTTAATTAATTTTGTGATGTTTTTAATTTGTTTAATTGATGTTTATTTTTACTTTAAATTTCTGCTTGAGGTGAAAATGTATTTTCCAGCAGTCATTTTAATAATTCCATTTTAATTAACTTTATTAATTTTTTTATCAACACTTTCAACTGACGCAAGATGATTTAACATTGATTTATGTTCCATTTAATCTTTCAGGCTGTAAGTGTTTGCCTTCGTGCATTTTTTCACAATAATCACTTTTAATTATCTGATTCTGCTTTGAATTTAACTAATAATGAATTTCTTTTTATTTCCCTGATTCCCTACTTTAATAAATTTCTTTTCTCTACAATATCCTATTCTCAAGTTTTCCCCGACCCTACCTGAGGCAAAATGCCGATTGTTTTTTATTTCAACTAACCGCATATAGTATTATGATCTGTTTGATTGATGATTTTCAAACGAAATCGTCTTTGCCTGACAATTATTCCTTTCCGGCTTTCTTTCATGATCTCGTTGTATAACCATCTAATTAATTAACCCGCCAAGCGCTTTCCTTGAGATAATACTTTTCCTCATCTTCCCATCAATCATGCTGTCCTGATAATGAGCTTTCGAATTCCTTTTTGTTTACTTTCCTTGTTGTTTACCCAGCACTGGTTTTTCTTAATTAATTAATTAACGATTTTCTATTTTTCTACATTCCCTTACTTTTCGACTTTTTATTTGTTTTAATGATCAAAAATCAAGAAGAAGCAAACAATCATTAAAATTCTTGAGTCAGTTGGATTAAAATTAAATCGCGAAAAATGTCAATTTTTGAAATTACAAGTTCGATTCGTGGGTCACGAAAATGTTGCCAGTGGTATCAAACCTTTACAGACAAAAGTTTAAGCTATTAATAAATTTGATAAACCAATAACAAAACATCAATTAAGGAGTTTTTGCTGTATAGTTACCTTTTATCACAGATTTTAGTTATGGTATTCTTTTTCTTGTTCATTTCAGTGACTCATTTAAGCTATCGTCTGCATGGAAAGATTGATTTGCCTTTTTGTCATTAGTTCTCAATCATTTCATGTTTCTCTTCAATCTCTTGCAAATCTTTATCCAATACTGCAGTGATATCCAATTTTTGCAATATTTTACTAACTGTTCTCAGTTGCCACAATTCTTCATCTAGCTTCTCCTTTTGATCATCGTATTCACTTAACCATTGGGCTACTTCCTTTCCATTTATATCATTTTGTATTTTATTTCTTATACTCGTTAATTTCTCTTTTTGCATTCTCTCTTTCCATAATCCTTCTTTTAACATTTCGTCATTACTCCCACCTCTCAGAGGTAACACTAGATGTATAGTAGACCCAATTTTGATTTTATAATCAGATAACACTCTCCCATCTTCTAATTGTTTTCCTGCAAAGATTAAATTTTGATGATCTGGAGAAACTCCTTCTTTGTATTTCATTTTATCTTTTACTTTATCAATTGCATCGCTGATCTCGATTCCACTCGTGATAGATTTTTCGGACCAACTTTTTATAAATATTTGGCTGTTTGAACATTCTGATGCTGCTGCCCGCTGATTATCAAATTCCCCTTGGACTGATGACTTTCTACGGGGTACCTTTTTTCCATCTCTTACTGCCTCTTTGACATTTGGGAACTTATCAAAGGTACCAATTAGATCTCGGAGTTTTACTCGTCGAGCTTCATTGAATTTGATTAATATTAGCTTTCATGTCATTATGGTTGCAAACCTGATTCAGGAAGTTTCGGACTGTGATAGGTGTATCATTCGTACATATTTTGTTTTGTAGATTTTCGTAAAAATTTGCGTAATGCTTTTGAATTATGGGTACATATTTTTTTGGTTGTTGGAAATTGAGATTTGATTGGATTGTACGATTTGGTTGCATTGTTTGTATTGATTGGATTGGATTAGATTGTGTCTGAATTGCAGGAGGTTTTCTAAAAATAAAATATAAGTATACATATCTTTGGCGCATTTGAAGTATTCCCCCATACACTACGTTATATACATAACCATATCTACCTTCGGTGTAAGTAAATATTATTGACTATATTTCATTATATTTATTTATTATATTAAATGAGAGTTGACATAGTATTTCTGACCATTCGGTGCGGATACCACCGCCTTTTCCACTTATACTTTTTGTAGATTTGTGCTCTAATAAAATTGCTATTGCTAGAATACTAAATGATTTTACGTAGAAAGGCCATCGTGGTTTAGCTGTTTCTTTTTGGAATGCCTGTAATTCATAATTCACTTTCTTTGTCATTTTACGTTTTTTTTATTTGTATGGTCTTTATCCTTTTACTTTTTATTTGTGATGTATCGGCGTCTGTATTTCATTGTGCGCATAAGACGTATTTGGTATTGGGTTTTAAGTTTATAAATTTTGCGTTATCTCCCATTTCAAACTCGTCAGTGGTTCCCTCCTCTCTCTTTTTTACAAGTTTAGGTTATGTATCTACTTATTTTAAGTATAGATCTCTTATGGGCATTCTGTTCAGATTGAATACGCTAATTTCATAAAGTGAAATGTTTATTATGAAAATCTTTATCTCCCATGAATTCAGTTAGGTATCTTTCTTTAATATTAGTTGCATTAATTATTCCTATAAGTGTTAAGAAGACTGCTGACATCATCAATCCCTTCTGTGATCGTAAATTGTATTTATGGGTGGTCACTCTACTATTCTGTTTCTACTAGTTTACATCTATTTGCATGTACTACTATGAGATCCTCATTTTTATGTTTTTGTATGTGTAGGTTTTCATTGATTACTTTAACTACTTCGTAGGAGCCTTTGAATGGTCTTGCTAGTTTTGTTGTTTTACCTTTGGCTAATTGTGGTGGCATAAGTCTGACCTTCTCTCCCACTTTAAAAGTATAGGTTTTATTTGTCTTATAGTAGTCATGTTTGTATTGTTCTTGTCTAAATTTGACTTTTAAGTTAACTACCTTATAGACCTCTTTTATTCGCTCTTGCATTAAAGTAACAAAATCTGGTGCATCTAGATATTGTGATACTTGTGGTTCAAAAACTGTATCAATAGACTTTGCAGGTTCTCCTAAAAACATTAAAAAAATATGGTGAATACCTTGTTGTTTCATTGGGTGCGATATTATGGATGTATATGCATTGACTTTCGTATTCGCCCCAATCATTTTGATTTTTCCGACAAAAATCTCTAATCTGCTAAGAAGTGTGCCATTAAATCTTTCTACTACCCTATCAGTTTATGGGTGTGTAGGTAGATGTGTCCCACCTGGCCCACTTTTTGGTAACCCCCTCCCTAGCAAAATCAAAAAAAAATATAATATAAACACAAAAAATTACAAAATAATGAATAAGAACAAGAATGTATATAGGTATACATTTATTAATTCAATGAACAGTTGGCTGAGATGTTGGATGATCTGTTTGATAGGCTGTTGGATGTACTGTTGGATGTGCTGTTGGATAATCATGTGGAAAATTATTATTTTTATTCATTGTCAGTCTCAATTATATAATGACCATATGCCAGGCTTACATTCTTTTCTACCCAAACCCTTTTATCCTCTTTGTTTGTTAGTGCAACCTTTGAAGTTTTAAAACTATAAAGTTGGTGATTGTTTGTACCAATACGAAATTGAGGTACAGAAAAGGTGGAGTTTTTCTCGTAACAGTCCTTATAAGATTTATGAGTTAACGTTGTGTCCTTCAATGTGACTCCCTTAGCTTTTAGGCATTTTGATTTTCCAAGTAAACTATAGCATTTGGGTTTAAGGAATACCCATTCATCATAACCTTCTCCCTTACTTTCATCCTTAAACTTTCCAATGGCCGAATCAAGTTTTTTAGAATAAAGTGGATGAGTAGATGGATAATTAGATGTATCCAAAAGATTGTCCTTAACCATTTCAGACAAAAGAATATCTAGTTTACAATTTTTAATCTCCAAGAAGAAAGAGTCTGTATCTCCAGCAACTATATTAATCTCACAATTAAATTGTCGCCGGTATTTTTCCAAGTCCTTATACTGTAGCTCGTACATTCGAAGTTTGGACAAATCAAGTACCAATTGTCCAATATAACTCGGTCGATCTAAGCATACCGAGTCTGGATTTAACAAAGCAGCAATTAGATCATCAGCAATTTAGATACTTCTTTGAAAAGTTGGTTTAGAAGCATATGTAATCATCTTCTTTTCTGTATTACATAATCTTAAATTCATTCTTTTTTTCAGGTTTTCGACAGTTTTACCATACAAACTATTATTTAGGAGCTTATAATAATTTTTATCTAATGTATTTGTACTTTTTGCTCTTAACTCTGTATTGGTATCCATGTAGTTTTTAAAAATAGGAGACTGTTTGAATCTTACAGCTCGATTCACATGAGTAACCTTAACACTAAGAGACAAGTATAATTTTAGTAAACGCCAATGAATTACATAATTCTTTTTTGGGTAATGAGTCAATAACAATTTTTCAACCTTTGATCCCTCAGGTTTCATTTTCTCAGCAGCAATAGAAAATTCGTCTAACTTATAATGAAGATCAGAAGGAATTTCAAGATTTACTTCAAGAGTATACCCATACGACAAAGATTCAAGATTTAAAGAAAAACAATCTGACAATATTGAATCAAAACCATCAAGTATCCAACTGAATTTGCCACAAGGTAAAGGTTGACTTAAAGCCCAATCGTATAAATTATTAATATCTATATAAAGCAACTCAGTGGTTTCATCAGTTTTTACAAAGTGTTTATTAACAAAGGTAAGACCTCCACGAATATCACCCTCATAGAAATTATAAATTTCCATGTCTTGTTCAATGGGTTTATCTAAAGTTATTAACGCAGAACTCCAAAACATTCCAGGAATACCAAAATAATTTAAAGGCTCTAAACTATTATGAGCTATAGATTTCGCCCGAAATTGTTGGAAAAAGTCAGCTAAAAGAAATACATCTAATTTCAAGTATATCATCATATAGTCAAGTAAATTTACACATTTAGTTTCAGTCCAAATTAATTGAGATTTCTCATATTCAACTTCACTCACTCCTTCCCAGATTGGAGGCAGTTCATAAGTATTTTCAAGGAACTCTAAACTAGTGGCAAAGTTGTACGGAAAAATACATTTTTCATTAACAATGGTACCAGTAAAAACAGATTTTGTTAAAGGTAAACTAGTCAAAGTTTTCACAGCCCTAGGTAATTAGTCATTAACAAACTGGTAAGAGTCTATATAACGTATTCTAAGCTTACCAACATATACCATAAGGGATAAGAACTTTTCACTACTAATTGGAATACATGATAAGTTCCAATTTGGAAATTGATTTATTCCATACTTAAGGATATGATGTAAGTCATACCCACGTAAATTATGAAAAACTACAGGTAATAATTCTTTGATGCTCCTATTAACATTACAACTTTTACATGCTGGACCAATATATTTTCCTGTAAAATGGTCATGGTCTCTAACCTTATCTACTATGTTCTTATTACACAAATAACAATATTCACAATTATCAAATGAATATTCTTCGTCAAAAGTAAGTGGTAACATTAGCTTTTTCCCATTTTCTTTATAATATGGTAGCACAATGTTTGTTCCTATATCTGAAACCTTCTTCAAAAATTCATAAACGCAGTTTTGACCAATGAAATGATGGTAACTTGTCATACCAATGAAGTTGTTGATTAATAAGAGTCCAACAGAAATTGGCAAATGTTTTTGAAAATAAATGTCATCTTTTGATAAAATAGATTCAAAATTTGCATAGATAACGAAAGGAGGTGTTATCGTTTTTGACCAGTTTTTGAATTCAAAATATTTATCTTTATCTTTTGGTAATGTATATAGTGTAGTACCCAACTGATTTTTCATACATAACTCTTGGTGTTTTTCAAAGGATTTTGGCTTACGAAATCCATTTAAACCATTTTCACACCATTTCCAACGAATTCGAACATTACAATCATTGTTTTATGACAATTCATCAATGATTGTAAAGTAGTTACTGCTGTATAATGATATTTTTCACCCTCCTTTATCAATAATAAATAAATTGGATCCACTCCAGTTACTTTTGTTCGGTGAATTATATTTAAATATGGATGCTTCATTATAAGTTCTTCTCTATCCTCAAAATTTTCGTTATTATAAATCATTACATTAATTGCTAAACCAGGATTTTTCTTTTCAAAAGTTGGAATATCACACAGTTTCATTGGCATATCGTTAGGATCGTATACCAAGTCATTCATATACGGTAAATATTTTCTTGGTCTATCTCTATGTTTCTTGATTTTATCAGATTTCAATACAGCCAAAACACTATATATGAAACATAAATTATAGGTATTTTGTATGTTAACTATTGCCTTTTTACCTATTAGACTCTAATAATTAGAGCTTTAGGTGTTGGAATATAACTATGTCCAGATAACCTAGATATATTCGAAACTTTTGTTACCTTGAAATTTACTTCTATTATTCGGTTTATTTTCCAACTAATTCCTAATTCTGTTCGTTCAACAATCTTTTCATTTATTTTTTTTATACCCTCATCAAGAAACGTTGTAGTCACTGAAGCAGCGCGATTTGATATACTAACTACTTTGAGTTCCCCATCTTTTTCAAATTCTACTTGGACTCCAAATTGAACTTTTAAATGTTTCATTTCATTTAATGTAATTTTTAATTTTTCCAAAAGAGAAGATGGAAGAACTATTTCCTTAAAATTATATCTTCCGATGTTCACTTTTATAATAAGATGTGAGCGTAGTAAATCATATTCAATTTCTGGTTCAACAATAATGTCACTCAACCCTAGTCCAATTTGTAAATCATCTTTAATAAATATTTTTTCAAGTATTTCAGATTTTATGGTGCTTTTTCGTTTCAAACTGTGTTTAAACAATGATTTTTTATCCGTATAAAATTGAGTCAAGTGATTTTTATGGTCATTATAAAATTTAAGGTACAGGTCAAAGGTTTGGGTCTGGCATACAGGACATATATAATAATTATTCACTGGGTAATATCGATTCATTTTATTGTGGCAGTTGTTATCATGGCTTGTAGATTGACAATACTTCGGATAAAGATTACCTGAAACATGAAAAAAGTTAAATAATTCTGATTGTAATAACTAAAAACTCACATTTAACATTCACAGTAGAGATTTTTTCAAGTTCGTCATAATTTGTTTCATAAAATATTCTATCATCTATGTTTTCAATGTGAATATTTAAATCATCTAAATTAAACAAAAAAAAATTAATTATTTAAATAAAAGTAAAAAATTACCATTTTTATAATCATTTCTTTCATTACTCGATCTTGAATCTTGAATATTAAAAGTATCTAACAGTTAATAATTTAAAAATCATTAAAAATTATCAAAAGATTACTTGTATCATATTTATCAATATGCAAAGTGTCTTGAAGGGTTGTCCTCTTTGACAATACTAAAAAAGGTTAATAGTTATTTATATTATACATACACATACTTTTGGCAACTATACTACTTTTCGATTCTTCGAATTGTCTGAGGTGATGCCGGTGTTGTAGTAAAAACATTGACCATCTACCAGATGTTATTGTGAGACATTCTGGACATAAATAACCAGGGAAACCAGCATTATTTATCTTGAAATATGATGATGTAACAAGTTCATAGTAGTGAACATCTTCGTGACTAATAGCTACGCAAAATTTATATGTATAGCAATAATTCACTAAAAACAAATAGTAAATTAAATATACATAAAAAGTAAACTTACTTATGATAATATTTTAATAATAATTAAATTAATAATTGATTGTTTATACATCAAAATCATTCGTTCATACTAATTAAAATCGAATGTTTATACTAAAAATTACATCCAAATTGAAATTTTTAATCAATTTAAATTGAATAAATTATAAATATGATGTTTGAAAATCAAATTTAATAACATAGGTTGCTATAGTTTCATGAAAATCATTAATATCAAGATTGAGAAAAGTACAAAATGAAAAATACTTCTTGATATATAACACATCGATTAATTTTTCAAATAAAAAATATGTTTATGCAAAAATTA